>VDFB02000003.1:672774278-673079278 GCA_007258455.2 Sequoia sempervirens | reverse complement strand
AGCTTTCTTGAAAATGAAAACCACACATGTGTATGGTAGGAAATATGGATAGAGTATATATATGTATGTATGTATTTGTGCATATATACATACATACATACATACATATATATA
Organism: Sequoia sempervirens; assembly: GCA_007258455.2. Taxonomy (NCBI): domain Eukaryota; kingdom Viridiplantae; phylum Streptophyta; class Pinopsida; order Cupressales; family Cupressaceae; genus Sequoia; species Sequoia sempervirens. The sequence goes on along the minus strand of VDFB02000003.1, from coordinate 673,079,164 downwards.
TATGTATGTATGCATGTATGTATGCATATATATGTGTCAATGGTTTCATCCAGCCCTAGAACCTACAGGCTCTTTCAACATTTAGTATTGTGTATGCAAAACCAGGTAAGTATTCTTATTTTTCTATGGGATAAGTATTTTTTTATTATTTGCATGAGAAGAGTTTATAAGATTTGTAAATCCAATTTCTATGAACTATTCTTATTCTTCTATGGGATAATTATTTTTTTACTGTTTGCATGAGAAGAGTTTATAAGATATGTAAAACCAACTCCTTTCAACATAACCTCAACGATTTTGTATATATGTATGTATGCATGTATTATGTATGCATATATATGTGTCAATGGTTTCATATAGCCCTAAACCATGGATACATATAGCTACAATTCCTCCTATGGTAATGGCTGCAATGCCAAAGATATACATAAATGATGAAAATGTTGTTTCAATATTCATTGTTGTGTATGCACAACTAGGTGAGGTATTCTTATTCTTCTATGGCATAACTATTTTTTTATTCTTTGCATGAGAGCAGTTTATAAGATCTGTAAAACCAACTTCTTTGAACATAATCTCAATGATTCTCTTTAGTTTCACATAGATTATATGTGTGGTTCTATTTGTAGAAATTAGTAGAATTATGTTTTCCAAAAATGCACAAGCTTCATTGAAAATTTGAGATACATCACCACAAATAGACAAATTGTGAAAGACCTACTAGAATAATACTGGATAACCACCCAAGCAATTTTACCTCCAATTTGTTAATGCTTTCATACAATGCTAAAGCCTACACACAGATAACTACAATTTCTACCATGGTAGTGGCTGGAACATGAAAGATACAGGTAGACAATCAAAACAATAGACCAACAACATACAAATAACCAGTCCTAGCCATATTTTTAAAGAGAAGGAAGCTTTTAGTGCAGTTCCTGCAACCATATAGAATGATAATCTCTTATTAATCTATGAAATGGGTATACACATAGACAACCAAAACAATAGGCCAAAATTTAAGTATAATTGCTCTTAAGGTAACAGGTATGTATATGTTATACATATATGTACACATATACATCCATATATACATGAATATGTTGTAAACTCGAGTTGCATTGGTTGGGTTAAATATTATAGGGAAATAGGGAAATTGCAATAAAACTATAACGAAAACACTGGAGAATGACATACATCTGATTTGTGAGTCTCATCCTAATAGCTATAATAGTTGTTACATAGACTGCTTGTGTTATACCAATATGTTGCGTAGCAATCTAACTAAAGCCAACAATGAAAAATGTAGTGCATAGTACAGAGTTTGTGTTTAGCTCTTTTATCTATTGAAAATTGCGCTTTCAACAATGCAATTTAATCAATATGGGAGAGAACAAAAGAGATAAACAATGAATTAATCATTTATGTAAACTACCCATGCAAAATGTCTTACTGATTCTGCAGCTAAACAATTTTATCATTGAGCTCGCATGCTTTTCATTTGGATATAGTGGGCATCTTCTTTATAGTTTGCTAACAAATAGTTGTAATTGTATAAGAGGATTTGGATTATCTGGCATTCGGTTATATAGAGAAACAGGGAAATTGTAACTAAACTAGCAATAAAACATACATACATGTGTGTATCCATATATACATATATAAATAGATGTATAAACATTTATTAGCTCATGGGCTATTTTGTTTGAAGTTGTTGCTTGGATACTCTTTTATACATGGGTGTCTTGCATAAATAATTAATTTATTCTTAATGTCTTCTTGCTATATGTCTCTATTTGAAAAGAGCTTCATTATGTGTCATTTTGTATTATACAGAAATGGGGGAATTGTAATTGAGCTATTAATAAAACATATATACATATATTTATTCATATATAGATATCTATACACATGCATACAATAAATATGCTTACGATTAGTATTTTTTATTGCCCTACATTTATTGTTTTGGTTATCTGTTTGCATCTGTGTTGGTGGACACATTAACATAGGACCATTTATATATTATGAACATGATGGATATAAACTTAGTTTGGAAGCTGGTAAGTGTTATTGTTTCTAATATCTCTTTTATTTTTTCATTTCATCTGTTTGAACTTTCAAGCGGGCTCCCCGTTGGCTTGGATGGCAAGAGGATTTGTTATGCAATAGCTCTTTTGCAAATTCTCTATTTGACTACAAAAATTATTTCCAATTGATGTAGCTTGAATTGTTGATTAGGCTTGTGCCATTGTGTGGAGGTTGTGTAGATTATTGGTGTTGATTGGCTTTATGAGGTCTACTGAATATGGGTTTCGTACCAAAAAATGTAGCTTCAAATTTGAGTTGAAAAGCCAAGTTTTACACAACCTACTTGCCTTCTGTGATAATTTTTAGTGTGGGTTCCAACTCATCTATGATCTGGCCATGATTTTTAGCTTTTCTTTTAATAGTTGTTTTGGAATTTTCCGATTTTGTTTATAATATTTAGTGGAAAATAATGTTGCTTGAATTTTCAATTCAGAAACCAATAAAGGATGTCTCTGATACCTATTATACAATTCTTTATTTGTCCTTGATATTTTTCTATAAAGGATATAGGTTGAGTCTTTTATGAATATGTTTCAAATTTTGTTTTCTTCTTATAAGTTCAAATAAATTGGCAAGATTCTTTTACATAAAAGGATGTAAGGTCCCCAAAATGCAAGTAAGCATCCAGACTAAATTTTCCCTCAATTGGCTGGTTGAGAAGGCTTCAAGTTCAACCCTTTTTCTGCCTATACTAATGACAAACTTCAGAGTAGAAAATATGGTATAAGCAACCAAAAAGGTTTGAATTTGCAGCCTTCCCAATTGGTTAATTGAGGGGACAAACAATTTGGATGTTTCTTGTCTTCATAAATTCCAAGCTCAAGAGTTAAATGGTGATACAAAAATATACAATATACCAAAGTATTTAGATATAGTCCTGTGTATATAGACACATATATACATATGTACATATAAATACATATATATGCTTATATGTGTGTGTTTGTAAATGTGTTCATAAAGGGTAACTTCAATCCATATATGTACTTAATTATTTTTAAACATATATACATGCATATATTCTACATTGAAGCTCCATTGTTTGCCATTAAATATTATAGACCAACACGAAAATTGTAAAAGAGCTATTAGGAAAATACTGAAGCACAACATATGTTTGATTTGTAATGGTTGTTGTTTCTTTTCTTATAAAGGTAAGAAAATATATTGATTAATTTACATTGCCAAAAGAGCCATAACGGTGTTGCTTTAAAATTAGTGTTGTAAGAATCATCTTCCTTGGCTCATAGAAAAAATAAAATCATGCATGCACACACATATAACCATCCTGAAAGATAGAGATATACATATGAGTGTATATGCATTTGCATTTATGATTTTTATTGTTCTTGATGTATCCCCTGGTGTTTCCATACCATTTAAAGTGGATTTCTATTGTTCTTATTGTATCTCGCCTTCTTTAAACAGTATTAAAAGTGGAATGGTTATAAATTGATATTTGTAAGCTGTGTACCAATTAGCATTTGGATGCTACAGTACACTAATCTTTTTTTTAAATTGTGAAATAGAGTAATCAATTAGTGAACTCAAATTGTAACATTGTGTCACTACAACTAAGCTCATAGAACTATGTCTACGAAAGCGGGATTTGTGGATGGATGTGCAGAGGACCCCAATATTGATTTCTTTCCAGCCCCTATTAGTCTCTCCATGGAGTTTAGCTTTGAGGGTGTAGCCACCTATCCTTCAGATCCCGATCCTATAGGTATGGTTTCGCTTTATCTTGTACTTGTTGCAAATTTGTTGTTATTGTTTCAAATTCTCTTTGCTTCTAGGTGTACATCTAAATGAACCATCTTGACAAAGCATATACATGTCGAACTAGTTATGCATTCCTATTTTCCTACATCTAAAAGGATTTCTTTGATGTATATGTATATCTGTATGTATATGTATGTATATGTATATGTGTATGTATATGTATATGTATATGTATGTATATGTGTATACACATGTATATGTATGTATTTATGTATATATGTATACATATATGTATATGTATGTGTATGTTTGTATATGTATATGTATGTATATGTATACATGTATGCATATGTATATGTATATGCGTATGTATATGTATATGCATGTGTATATGCATATGTGTATGTCTATGTATGTAAATGCATATGTGTATGCATATGTGTATGTCTATGTATATGAAAAGAGAAATACTACAATATCGTAGAATAGATATGTACACAACATATTTTTCCCAACTACTATGAAATTAATGCCACAATGATTGCTTTGACAATGCATCATAATCAAAGCATAGTTTGTGAGACTGCAATATTCAATATTGCATTTATGCCAACCGCTCACATTTACTTTTCTTTGCTTGCCCCCCATTACGTAACAACAACATGATGCATTAAGCCTCGCACGTGCACAACATTACTATCCAACCTCCTCTCGAGGTTCCCAACTCCTCTATGTATATTCAAGTAGAATTTAATATTTCCTAATGTTCAACCTATGCTATTCCCTTTTTGGTCATTCACAGATATTGATTCATATATAGATGGATAGACATATATATTTTCTTATATGTTAATGTATAATTGCCACTTTCAATGTATGTATGGGTATATATGTATATTCATATATCCTAATGTACTTGAGCTTGTATGTATACTCTTAGGCTGTATGGCAGAGTCAAGTTGCACAACCCAATCAATTGTTGAATTTTGAAAGGGTAAAAAACAAAAACAAAAATATTTGTACTATAGGGAACATAGAGAGGAAATATCCATGAAGCATCACAAAAAATACTTACAGGAAAGGATAGGTAATACTACTCCCTCACAACATGAAATTCCAATGGCAAATGGAAACCCTTGTATACAATCTCATAGGAGCTCCCTTGTTGCACCAACACATGAACAATACCTTAAAGAAATATTCAACAATAGCTATCATGTTGTGGTGAAGCGATTTCAACATCGTATAGATGCGCTCTCCAACGTTTCTATTTTCCAAATATGTAGGGAAATATACATAGGGATGCACACTCGAATGTTAGGGTAAAAAGCCATATGTGTAAGGTGTTATTCTAAAAAAGGTGCCCATCGGTTCAACTCCGCAAATGGAATGGATCCAGGCCCACAACCATTATTACTCAAAAAGTTAACACAAGTTGAAGAGGTTCTTATTGCTAGGGTGGCTCCATTTTTGTAGGTCACCCATGCTAGAGGAGGCCGATTTAAATATAGTGGTCACACGATTATCTTTCCTCAAGATATCTCAAGCATCACAAAACTTTTTCCGTGCCGACTGCAAGACCTTGAGGTCGTTATTGTTCGCTAGACCACTATTGAAGGCGATAATTATGATTGTCATGTTAATAAACATCATGTCATCGATGCATTGAAATACAAAATCCAATATGACAAATACTACAATGATGTTGAGATTGATGTTGAGGCTCTTAATATGTTACCTGATATGTTGTTGTTGATGTGTCAAGTTTGTTGCATACAATAGATGATGTTTCAGATGAAGACCTAATGCCATCAACCAGCTCAACAAATGTTTGACAAGAAGAAAATGGCTCTTCAAAACTTTTCATCATTTATTCCTCTCTTACCAAATAGTAGACACGAGTTGCAAGCAATAAAAGATGTCTTGCAAATTGAAAAAAAAGACCAGAATATCTTATCTTGGCCTAAAGTTAGCTCTTCTCCTGTTAATGAATACAACATGGAAGGTTTATTTTCAATGGCCTTTCCAACATTCTTCCCCACTCGAGCAACACTTCCCCTGCAACTGAGAAATATTAAAATTCACTTGCGTAAATATTCCCTCCACTTAATCAAATATTTTTACCACAGGTTTGGAAAACATGTTAGGTTTAGATATTTTCTCTAAAAATTGATTATGAGACATTGCATCCAACAATCTATCTTTGTTTTTGTAAGAGTGGATGTGGAGGATAGAATCCCTAGATCATTGACTATTTTGAGGCAACAACTTCAAGCTGCCCCCGACCACCAACTAGCTAATCAGTTGATGTGATATGGGGTGTCGTTGAGTGGGACCCACTCTTTCTGGAACTCTTGTTCGGCCCAGCTAACCACTATGATCAAACAACTTGGTACACCCACCCTCTTTTTCACTTTGAGCTATGCAGACACAAAATGGGCAACCTGCAAAATGTTTTCTTTGTTGCATCTCATTTAGCAATGGAGCCATCAAATAATATGCTAATAGATCTAGTGTTGTTCAGAATCCACATATAGCATCTTTACATTTGCATCATAGATTCTCATTTTTTCGTGAAGAGGTGATCGAGAAGCTTTTGCATGCAAAAGATTATTGGTATAGATATGAATGGCAGCATCATGGCTCTGCACATATGCATGGTTTTCTATGGATTTCAGAACCTCCTGACATGGATAGTCTTGATTGGTCCAATGACCATGATCCTACCATAGCAAGGCACTTTTTTGATAGATATGTTTCAGCTTGGAATCCATGTTGTCTTACACAAAGATTGCTTAGAATGTATCATTCTCTAAAGAGAACCTGTGCTTGCTTACCACGAGCCAGATCCTGACCAATGATCCAATCATAGATTATGAAGAGTTGCTAAACAAAGTTTAAAGGCACACAAAATGCTCTCAATATACTTGTTTAAGAAGAAAAGGAGAGCAATTGCAATGTTGGTATAAAGCACCATGGTAGGAGAAACTTACCTCTACATTGACATCTAATGCTGGCTCTAACAAATCCTACAACCCAATAAGAAATGATGATTGCTTAAATATTCACAGCCCAGCTATGCTTGCAATTTGGCATGCCAATGTTGATTACATGTATATCTACATCATTATATACATGTATACGTATACTGGGTGCTTTGCATTAATGATTAATTTATTGTTCATGCCTTTCACTTTCTTATTATTCCTTTACATAGCAGATTCGAGGGTTTTGACACTCATGTGCTGCAAAATCTGTGAGCAAGTATCTTGATTAAATTGTATGGTTGAAACACTCTAGACCTCTGACAATGCAACTAAATAAACCTATTTTCTTGCATATCTTCCACCACATATTCATAATACTAGAATTCCTATTCTCACAATGCAACTGAATTAAAAATATTTTCTTCAATATTCTGGTGTATACTTTCCTGCATTTCTACATTCTCTGTGTTGTGCATCTTCCAAGCGTTGAAGTTCATTTCAGTGCAAATCCTTAGAAATAGGTTCCTATATGTTGTTAATCGCTAAGCAAGTTATTCTTCTCTTTTCATATATAAATTTGCACATTGATTCAACTGCTTCTTTGTACCATCCTAACAAATAGAGTAATTGTATATGCTAAGTGTTTGCTCGCCCAAGCCCTAATGCATTATGTTGTGGTTGTACTATGGCGGTGGATGAAGCAAATATGGTTGGTCAAAGTAAATGAAATATTGAATATAGTAGTCTCAGAAAGTGTATTTTGATTAAGTTGTGTTACATGTATATATATCTATACATACACACACACACACACACACACACACACACACACACACATTATTGGCACGCAAAATTGGCATAATGCATTTGATTAGGTCATATTCATCAATTCAACAAATAAATCAAGTTTATTTATCAATCTCCTGAAGTCATCAGATTAAATTAAATAAATCAACTTGATCCTAACATCACCCTCCTTGATTAAATAAATCAATCCTTTATTTAATTAAGTCTGAAATCACCTTTCATCCCTTTTTGATTTAAATAAATCAAAATATTCAAGTCAAAGGGGTCAAAGCATCTAATCATCATTAAGTAAATCTAACCATGATTAACCTAACCTAACCACCCATCACATCCTCTAGCTTTTCCCACTTGCACCAATAAATCAATTTATTCATTTATAAAATCAGCATTTTCCATCAACATGGCATCTTTGAGGAATATTCCCTCAAGTTTGAATTCAAAAAAAAGTGGACATGTACACCCAACAAAGCATTTATGAGCTCTTACATGGCTCTTACATGTCCCTTGAAAAGGTCAAACTCAACATTAACTATCAAATTAAAATTTGAATTTCCCCCTCTTTGGCACATTGACCAAAATGTGCTCATTCCTCATCCTATCACAAGTTGACAAGTGGCTTCATCTCATTGGCCTAATCTTTATCCCAAATTGCCCTCTCATAAGCATTCTTTCAACTTGAGAATCTTTAAATAGAGGCTTCATCCTTCATCAAATCCTCCACAATCTTGGCATTTCATCTACAAAGCTTATGCAAAGTCACTCTCTTCATTTGAGAACTGATTTTGTCCATTGCATCATCATCATTGGCATTATCAAGGGTTGGAAAAGGGCTATTTTCCACAATTGCACCAATACAATGTGAGATAAAGTTTTGATCATGTTCTTATATGGTTGCAATTAGTTATTTGGTTTTATTTTGTTTTGCATATTTTAGCATGGTTAAGTATTTCATAAGGATGTTTAATCTAATGTGTTTCAAATGACTAGCATGATGATATTATGTTAAGGTTTAACCATTTGCAGATTTTAACATCTACATAATGGCGCTAGAAGGAGGGTAGTATTTGAGGCTTTGTGAAACCTTATTTTCACATTATCTCATTTGGGATACTATTTTATATCAGCTTGGCTTTTATGCTTTAAAAAAAGATCCAGTTATATATTATGTGTGTCATTTTAGCATAATTTGTTTCATTTGCATAGTGTAGTTTTAATTGGTAGACTAAAAAATCATCTTTTCGAGATCATTGGTGCATCAGAAAATTGTTTTACTTCATTGACTTCTACTTTTGCACCAGTACACTTTTCGTTCTATGAATGTATTTTGTTTTACCATATTCATTAGAAAAGCACAATGTACAACTAGTTTGTTAAGTACGACTGTCAGTTATTGGTAAAAAATTCACAAACATTACACTCTTTAATCTAAGTCCCATAGAGCTATAATCTATTTCTTCTTTCATTTTGGGAAGCTCTTTAAACATGCAACCTACATCTTGTTCAATACTCCTCACTGCCCTGGACTGCTGCTCGGTATAGATAAGAATGGCAGTGCCCTTCTTACCAGCATGCCCAGTATGCCTAGATCTATGGACAAATATCCATCTACTGTAATATTATAAACGTGGGCTATTGAGTTATGTTTTTCCAAGCTTCCAATACTTATATCATGACCTGGACCACATGCGAGATTCCTTACTAAAGTTTTGTAGTTATTGAAATGATTAACCATATATATGTGTTTTTCCATCTTTCTGGATTTTTATGTGCAACTATGGTTCCATCTATCTGAAATGTGAAACTAGGAGCACAGGGTCCGGTTAAAATTATATTGTTAACAAGAAATTTTTTATTCCTCGGAAGAACCATTGTTGTAGAGGTTGAGGTACAAGCTGAATTCCATGCAGCTGCAAATGCCTATGTGAGTTGTAGTTGCTTCCCATTGCCCAATGCACCAAAATCTTCAACATTAAAGATATTGCCAGCAAACCCATAAGATATCGATATAGATTTTTTGCTATTCATAATAGGTAGAAGGGACATTGTGAAAGGTATGAGGAATTTTTCTTTATACATGCCAAATGCATTAGGTTTAAAAGTTTTTATCTGCTGCTAAATATCTTTCTAAAATCCACGCGCATTTTCCAGCGCCCTCTTCTCAGGATTCAGATAACCTGCCAAATCGAAAGCCTCCAGATCATATACTACTGCTGCTACTTCATTTACCCGAGTCCTCATCTTCAGTTGTCTAACCCAACTTAGCATAAGGCGTGCAACAAAGCAACAGTATATTTGTATCTTTTTGTGTAAATCCTTACCAACTCGCAGGAGGGTCTGTTATTCATCCCCATCATTTTTCCTTCCACTTCCAAGTTGTCTGTTCATTGAGAACGTGCTCCAGCATTAAGACATTCATGAGAAAAGTGGCCAATCTATCCACAATTGTAGCACTCAGACTGTCCTCTTCCTCGACCAGATCCTCCATCTCTACCACTGGGATTAGAAAAGCATTGCGCCTATTCATTTGCATTCGTGTTAACAGGGATTTTTTCTTTTAAAAAAAGGGACACGCCATGCAACGCATTCCTGGAGCCTCTTGGGGGCGTAAATATTGTATAATTAGACACACCATGTGCACTATTTGAAATATAGAGAACATTAAAATAGGATTTTGCTGTGAAATGATTTATTTTGTTGTGGAGTGAGTGGTGTGTGGAAGTTAAACAATTGTAGAGAACTTTAAATGAATAAGACATCCCTTCCTATTGACATTGATATTTTAGCATGCTTTTACTCATCGCTTTTATAAAAGAGGGAGTAATTTTTAAAGACAGTTATTCCTTTATAGCTTGTACAGGAAAATGAAACAACAAGCTAGAAGACCATGAGGGGACGCGACGTGAAGTTATACTGCTCATTATGATCTCATGGTAGTGCAGTAATGATTTCAGATCTAATGAAATCTCATTTAACTTTGTGTGGCATCCAATCCTTGCGTATCCAACAATCTGTGCATTCTTCTTAAGGCTTTCGGTCAAAACACTTCACACATATTGTCTATGTCTTAGAGGAGGAAATTTTTGCTTCTGCTGCAAGCAATACAACACAAGATCTTCACGTGAATTGTCTTATTTCTTTGAGGCATTCTATGAAACAGTTAGTTCGTGACTTGTATATGCTTCCATACATTGCATACGCATCTACCATGGAGGGAGGGTGCCGAAAAGTTAATGAAAATAAATGATTCTTTCATTTTGCAGGGCGGATGCTAGTCAAAGATCCCGCTATCACATGTTGGCAGTGAGGATGCTGACAAAGGTTTAAGAAGTTGGCTTCACTCCTGCCAATCACGTTTGCATTCTGTCAAACATTATGGCGCCCTTTTTTGTGCTTCCACTATGGCACAAAATGTTTTGGAATTAGCTCTTGTTGCCCACTTTATTTTGAAATTGATGATAACCTATGCTGCGTTTAAAATTTTGCTACCATTGGTGTATGCGGCATTACTTTTGTTAACTCATGCATCACCTACCACTCTTTTTTTATATAGATTGATTTAATTGGTAAGTGGCAATATTTTCCAAGTGTTCCATTTATTACTAAGTGTAACATCAACGGTCTTATTATCGACAATAAGTTCTAGTGTTCAAGGTGGAAGTAAGTCCTCATAATTTTGTACAATCTTTGACGGAACTCAATGGGAATGAATACAACATGACAAAGTCAAAACACCAGCCTTGTGGTTAGAGTTAGTTTTTTTTAATATTTGACTAGTTTTACTTGCATTTGATAAGATTGCGTGAACAAAGAGGCTATATACATGTTTATTAACAAGATGATGGCCTAGTAAGCTACAACATTAAGGATACATACAGATTATACATTTTTTATGTATATGAAGATTGGGCTATTATCAAGGTGATGAATGCAAGGTCATTGGTGTTTGTTGTCATGGAAATGATTTAGAGAGAATTCTTAAAATCAATAAAAATCATTGGTGCATGTTATCTTAAAATTGTTTTCTCTATCCATTGTTGATCAATATCATATTGTTGTTTAATCTTAATCTTGCTATTTCTCTGCACTAATATTGATGTTTTCTTTAAATGTAGAATTAGTGAACTATTGAATCGACGAATAATCACTTCTTAACATATGTTCTTTTGAGTGATTTTTTTTTTGAAATTATTCATGAATATATCAATATTTGACTTGCAGATTTGAGTATGTCAATAATTGATTTGCAAGATTTCTTGAAGATGATGATGTAGTAGGTGAAGGAATTCAAAAACATCAAGCAAATTTGAGTTAAAGAAAACCAGACATTGGAACTTCAAACCAACAAAGCATTTTTAAATGCTTAAGGCTTCTATTTTACGCTTTAGTTTTCTATTTTAGATTGACTCACACCTCTTTTGGGCTCTTAAAAGGAACATTTTTATTTTCATGACAAAGGGGCTTAAAACGAATCTTAGAACAAATCCACTAGATTTCATTTAAGGATAAACAAATTGAACAAAAAAATCTTCACATTTGATTTTTTTGGTGCTTAAAATGAATTCATCATTGCTTGGAGGCTTAAAATGAACAAGTGCTTTCATTTTTTTGTAATCTTTTTTGCAAAGTAATTTCACTTAAAAATACGTATGTGCTTCTCTCACGCTTCACAACGAACTTGAGAATCAAAATTCTTTTTTGTGACATTAAATTGCATAAAAGATTGCTTCCATATTTTCAATTTGGGAACTAAAATTGAACAAAACACTTTGCAAGTGTGAGTAAACTTATTGCATGTGTTCTCCTTTTGTTTCTAAACGAAGGTTGATCAAACTATGAATATGTTTACTCGCTTTGGTCTATCTTAGAGGGCCTACCTTGGGGAAAAAGTACTCACCCAAGGGAATGACTCAACCGGTAACACTCTAAAGCCAAGAGTATTTCCAACTAAGATATAAATGGGGGTATTGGAGTAAAAGCCAATATCACGTGGTTGATTCCAACAAGATGGATCCGAAAGGGGACTCTCGCCGTATGGGTCAATCTCCACAAATGGAAAGTCCAAAATAAAACCCTTGTTTGTAGTGGCCTATTAACCTATTCACTAAGTTTATCAAAGTGGTGCATTGGAACTTAGATTCCAAGAAAAAAATTGCCATGTCCGATCTTGGTTAAAATAATGAGGTTAAGACTTCATTCTTAACATACCTTTATATTTTTTCTTCAGTTGCATGTAAAATCGTCTCTTCTACTATGAAGGGCATGAGGCAATCCCACTAAGAAAAACGTACCAATTGAGCTAGGGTGTTATATTGCTTGTGAGTCGGTTTGAAAACACATTGTTTTGATCAAAAACATTGGAAAACCAACATTCACCATATCATCAAAATTGCAAACCCTTTATGAGAGGAAAATATCCTTGAAAAAATTCACATTTTATTGCTTTCCCTTGGGATTCGTATCCTTAGAGGCTTCTAAGCATTTGGATTTCATCTCAATTTTCTCCTACTATGGTCAACAATAGGTAACTCTTGCCTCAAATTTCCTTGGTTTTTGCATAATACACTTTGCGGGATAAGGGGAAAGTTGAGACATTAGACATCTAGATTCAAAATCTAATCAAGAGTGTGTTTGTGGTAAAAAGAATCCATTAAGCAAAGATTAAATCAATTGGACCCTACATGTGTGCTTGGCATCTTTTGGTCATATGGTTTTCATGCAAATATTGGTCTTCTAATTTTGAATTACTCTTAGAGAAAGGCATGTTCTTCACTATCTTGGTCTCGTAAACAAGTCCTTCCTAGGTTCATTTAGGATCAAATCAAACACTTCATCCATTCAAACATTTATCATTCTCATCCCCCAAAACAACTTTAGATCTTTGGAAACATCATTCTAGACTTGGGTAAATCATCAAAATCGAAATCACCTTGCTTAGTTAGATGTGTGGGAATGCATCCTTTCTCATACATTTAATTAAATCAACAATCATTTGAAAAAATTCATCCTAAGATCACATGTAACATCTTAAGGTTTACAAGTTCATTATCCAAAATCAAACCAACCAAAATCAAACCCTAAGTCTAGCATTGATACAAAATCTCTAAACGTTCAACACTCATATCATTCACCCCTTTTCATCCTTCATCTCGTCATTGGTCCTAAGAACCTTAGAGGTCACTTTTGCAACAAGGTCAAACACACAAGGGGAACATGGAATATAAATTTGACCCATACATCATGAGTAATCCAAGTCAAATAAGTTATCAAATCCTTACAATGCCAATTGATTATCAACACTCACATCTATACAAACCATACATGGGATCATTACCTTCGACAAATGTCAATAGTAAAAATGTGAGTATGCCCAAATCGAAATTTGGAACACCTTTTTCGATGGTAGATTTAAATCGATGTCCAACATTACAAATCTATCAATCAAATACTCAATGCACGAGTCTTCAACAAAACAACATCATTCCACCAAATCTCTACATGCCAAATGTGAATGTACCAAGTACAACTTTACCAAACATGAACATTTTGAATCCAAACTTGGAAAAATTTGGGATAGATATGTTTGTGAATCACACAAATGTTGTTCAAAATCCAAACAAGATGTTAACGACCCCAAGACAAGGTGACACTAGGAAAAATCAAAGTTACCTAAATCAAGGCAATGTGATCCCCAACACCAACAATGTTCAATTTCAACCTATCATGCCAAATCTAGACATCATCCCAAATCAGAACATTATCCAAGATCGATTTTTCCATGATCCCATTCAAACACCACAAGGGAACATTCCAAATCTGCTTCAAGAAAAGCCAAATCAAGGGAGTCAAATTCAAAATCAAGATCAAATTTTGGTAGAGCAACTTGCTTCAGATTCCAAATAAATTGAATTATTGAGCCAGGAGATATCTTCACTCCAAAATCAATACACCCATCCATTGGTTAATCCATGTCATCAAAGTAGTGAGTTGTCTCCACAACAATTTCAAGAATAATATTTACAATGTCAAGAAGTTGGACATCAAGATCAACCCCATCTTGAAGATCAATCACCACATCTCAAAGATCAATCACCACATCTCCAAAATCAATCACCACAAGGTCAATTTAAAGTGCAAATTTCACAAGGTAACAAACGAAAATACACACCACTTGGGGGATCCATCAAATTGATCATGCACCAATTGGTACAAGAAAATCTCATTAAACTCCCTGTTTATGAAGATTATCAAGAGCCCTTAGTTAAACAACCAGGGTATAATGAGGAGCACCACTATGATTATCACAAAATAAAGGGACACACAACATCAAGTTTTATTTGACTCAAAATCTCATCCAAGACCTTATTGATCAAAAGATAGTCACTATTGGGGACAATGATCAAGATCTATTCATCAATGAGCACCTTGAAGATGTTTCCACCTGTTCCAATGATCAAATTAACATAACTCAAGAGTCACTTTTCAATCATGATCAAAATCCACCAACAATACCTAACAATGATCCAATTCAAGAAATGTCAACATCACTTGACTCTATGGTTGAAGACATTATTGTTGAAAACAATGATCAAGATCTATCCATCAATAAAGATGTTTTCGCCTCATCCAATGAGGCATCGACCAATGATCATGTTGAAAATGTCTCTACATTGCCTTATGAGTTAGAGGGAATATCTCAAGAATTTATTCCAAAGTCTAGCAATGGTCCTTTCCAAGACATATTGGCATCCTTCAATCTCATGGTTACAAATACTGAAAGAACCCTGAACTTGACACTAGAGTATATTAAACAACTTACCATGTCTAATAACGACATCCAAGAACCCTTTGTAAGCAATCCATCCTTTGAAACTAACCCATGTCAAGAACTTGATCCAAAGCATGTTGAAAGCAACTCCAAAATCATTCAAGATCAAGAATTTGTATCTTCAAGATACTATAATGATCTAATGGACACTCTCCTATCTATGAAAGATGTACATACTCCTTCATCTACCCATGAGATGCTTTATACAGATGGACACGTACATGATCTTCATCTAGAACAAGATTTTGTTACACAAAAAGAGCAGATTATTAATTCCTATAGTCAAACTGAGTTATCAACATTAGGATCAGGTGTATCCCAAATTCAAACTAAGGACATCAAGTATGTAGATATCCAACATTATCCACTCAAGGAAACAAGTCAAACAAAATAGTATAATCCAGAGTTAGTAGAGCGGAAAATTGAAACAATGTCATCTACAATGGTCATTTGTCAGAGCATGTTTACCGAACAAGACATCTCAAAAAAGGAAGAATCAAAGAATGAAGGTACTACTTCCACCATACTGGGGGAAACTTCGTCTCAAGCAAATGTCAACATAGGAAGCACAAAGAATCCTTATGATGAAACTGATGTCAATACTACAACCAGCCACGTCATGAATCTTCATCCACCCATCACCCCATCCACGCATTGGTACCAACATCAAATGAAGGATGTGAATCAAAGTACGAAAAATGTTATCAAAGAAAAAGAAGCTAAGAAGGATAATGGACAAATCAAATACAAAGAAAGATCATCCCTATCAAACTCCATGAGTCAAAGAAACTATGGGGAAAAATGTATCCATCAAAGACGGTAAAACGTATAAAGTATATCAAGCAGTTGGTCCTAATTCGATGCACACTTTTGTATCCACCCATCATTGCTCATCTTCCCAAGTTTGGAGAGTCAAATGTTCCAAACTGTCAACCAATCCATCTCTTATCCCTAAACACACTCCATCCATGCCTCCATGCATAATATCCAATTCTCACATTGACCATGTATTGGAAAAAACCCTTCATCATAAGGATTCTGAAGGCACTCTATCACGATGTATGCACAGAGACAGAGTTAACTCTGGTATTGACGAAGCAGATCAGGAATCTCAAAAGTTGTATTCAAGTGCATGTATCTTAGCAAAGCAACTTCTTTAAGCAGGATATCGATGGCACATTATGATAGGGGCATCTATGTGAACACCACCAGGTGGTTCAACATGAATCTTTCAGAAAAATAAAAAAATATCAAAAAATATGAAAATCCAAAAAAAATCAGAAAAAAAGGATTGAAAACAATAGAAAGAAAAATTGTCCTCTAGTGAAAACTGCATGTACGGCGCTTTGGGAAAGACCATGATGAAAACCTAGAAAACAGGCATCATGTGTAGAATCAAGCATCTACATGTACCACTTCAGGTGAAATCATCTTATTCCATCCATATTAAATCCAACATTCCATCCATCTTATCCATAATAAAGGAATTTATCCATGAACCTTTATCCAATCCATTGTTATCCATCAACATCCATCATCCAAGTTATCTTGATCTTGATGAAAGTTTGGGGCATACTTTATGCTTTCTTATGGTAAACACCTTGACATGGGTTGTTTTCATTGATCCTATCCTAACCAATGTTATCTGGGCCATGAAACACTATCCAAATGAGCTAGTCTTGATCCAAACACCTTATCTTATTGGAAGATAATCCATATCCATCCATCCATACACCTATCCAAGCATCCATCCATGACATTCCATACATTGCTAGACACTGGGGGTAGATATTTACATCTTGCTTCATCAATAAATCTTGATCTATATCCTCCAACTTATGTGGTGATTCGAACATTGGAAGACATGAAATCAAATTGGTCAAAGCATTTGTGATCCAAAATCCAAATCACTAGCCCATGGAATATTTTGACAAGAACATGTTATTTATCAAGCTTCATCGAACATAAAACATCAATCAAAACAATCGATATCAGTTGCATCTAATTTGCACGCCAACGTCATATCAAATCATTCAAAACAATTTTTGTTCCAAATCAAGCTTCAAAATCTTGATCAATCAAATCCAATCAACCCATCATCATCTTGGGATATCATTCCCAATCATTGCATTTCTTAACACTATCCTTGCATTTTTTTGCATCCTCAACAATGTTATCATCGTCAATCTGAATCAATCAAATCCTTGCATTGTTGTGCATCCTCAACAATGTTATCATCATCAATCCCATCAACATCCTAAATCCTCATGTTGCTTAACACTGTCCTTGCATTGTTGTGTATCCTCAACAATGTTATCATCATCAATCCATTGATCTGATCATTCAACCTTAGCTTGGTTTTCAACAAAATCCCAAAATAGATGATTGATATCATCACACCGATGTCCATATCCAAATCGTCAAAATCATGCAAAAAATCCAAAAAAATCCAAAACATCAAAAAATCCCAAAACATTCATAAAAGTCAAAAAACGTAAAAAAAGAAGAAAAGGGAATCTGAATTACATCATCTCTAAGCTTAAACGTAGGCAAGGCTAATCTTTGATCAGCCCTCGAGACATCAAAATCACAAAAACATTCGAAAAACACAAAAATCCAAAAACATTCAAAAAACCAAGAAAATCCAAAAACATTCGAAAAAACATCAAAATCAAAAAAAATCATAAAATCTTAGAAAAACCCAAAACATTTGAAAAATCAAAAATCAAAACATTTGCAAAATTTGAAAAATAGCAAAAACAGCCTAAAAACATTCCAAAAACATCAAAAACATCCAAATATTTGAAAAAATCCATCTGTCTCATCTAGCTTTCACCCGCAATAATCAATCATCCATAATAAACTAATCGTCACCTTCATCCTTTTGAAAAACAAACCAAAACAATCACAACAATCAGCAAAAGCAAGCTTCAAATCATAAAATCAAAAGCAAACAACAAACCTTTAAAACAAAATCAAACTCTTGATCATTTTCAGACATGTCAATCAACTTTATATCAACAACCTATCAATCAACTTATAAACCCATCATCATCCTATACAATGCATGTCCTAGGATATATCGTTCCGATAATGGGCATCATTTTGGATATCACCTTGGATTCTTATCCTGTCAAAACAAATCCCTTTGGCTAGAGATATGAAGAACATTGGCTTGTTTGTGTAGTTGATCTTTTCATTTAATTTATCTTATTGCGCTCATTCCAAGGACCTCTCAATGATATCCGAACGAAGGATTTAGAGAGATAGGAATGGGGCAATGATCATTATCTTTTGTCTGTTGTGGTTGTTGGACGTTCTTGTAAATTAACTTGGTGAATACTTGCTTTGTTAGGTACGTCCTAGCAAGGTTTTCATATGTCAAGTGTGAACAAGAATAGTCCTATCTGTTTGTTGAGTCAAACTCTATCGCACTAGGTACAATGGCATCCCAGTTCTTTATACCTTGATGCGTTGTATCTACATGTGTTATCAAACATAAGGTAAGTATCCCTTTTAAAGTCCCAATCCTTGATAAGCAAATCATCATCATCTATCATCATCTATCATCTATAATAAAGTCTCGTTACATCATGGACTTGTTGGATCCTCTTGTCATCATATCATTCCTAATTTTTTTCTTTTCCGCACTAACATCACAACATGAATAGTTAATCATCATCCCCAATGCATCCATCCTGCATCCACAAACCATCAGTATTTTGCATATCATCTTACATGCATAACCATCATCATAATATAGATATGTTAGTCTAAGCATCTCATAAATCATCACATTTGCATAAATCATACATTTGCATAATCATGGCATATCACATCATCAATCTCATCCATCTCACATCATATCATCATTTAAGTTGTTTAAGATAATATATATTTTTTATTCTAAGCATCTTAAAACCATCTCATTTGCATCATCATCCATAACCATCGATTTTGAACCTCTTTATCATCAAATTGACCATCAAATTGAATCTTTTCGCTCGATCTCTCGAGGGGAAAATGTACCAGTGTACTTCTTTCCACTGGGGCATCTGAAAAATCATAAAAGTTTTGAATTTTGATCGCGGAAAGTTTATTCTTTGAACCAACGCAACAAGTACATTGCTTCAAATAGGGGCAAAATGTAGACACACAAAATTCGCATAATGCATTCGATTAGGTCATATTCATACATTCATCAAATAAATCAAGTTTATTTATCAATCTTCTAAAGTCATCAGTTTAAATTAAATAAATCAACTTGATCCTAACATCACCCTCCTTGATTAAATAAATCAATCCTTTATTTAATTAAGTCTGAAATCACCTTTCATCCCTTTTTGATTTAAATAAATCAAAATATTCAAGTTAAAGGGGTCAAATCATCTAATCATCATTAAGTAAATCTAACCTTGATTGACCTAACCTAACCACCCATCACATCCTCTAGCTTTTCTCACTTGCACCAATAAATCAATTTATTCATTTATAAAATCAGCATTTTCCATCAACATGGCATCTTTGAGGAATATTCACTCAAGTTTGAATTCAAAAACAAGTGGACATGTACACCCAACAAAGCATTTATGAGCTCTTACATGGCTCTTACATGTCCCTTTCAAAGGTAAAACTTAGCATTAACTATCAAATTCAAATTTGAATTTCCCCCTCTTTGGCACATTGACCAAAATGTGCTCATTCCTCATCCTATCACAAGTTGACAAGTGGCTTCATCATTCATCAAATCCTTCACAATCTTAGCATTTCATCTACAAAGCTTATGCAAAGTCACTCTCTTCATTTGAGAACTGATTTTTTCCATTGCATCATCATCATTGGCATTCTCAAGGGTTGGGAAAGGGCTATTTTCCATAATAGCACCAATCTAATATGAGATAAAGTTTTGATCATGTTCTTATATGCTTGCAATTAGTTATTTGGTTTTATTTTGTTTTGCATATTTTAGCATGGTTAAGTATCTCATAAGGATGTTTAATCTAATGTGTTTTAAATGACTAGCATGATGATATTATGTTAAGGTTTAACCATTTGCAAATTTTGACACACACACACACACACACACACACACACACACACACACACACACACACACACACACACACACACACACACACACATATATATATATATATATGTAAATGCAATATTGCATGTTGTCATCTTGGAGAGTATACTTTCATAAGGTTCTATTCTTAGAAGAGCCATTGTGGTGTTGCTTTTATAACACATTATTGTTAAATTCATTGCGTTCAGCTCTGTCTTTTGGCAGGTTGAAGGCTATTCAAACTATTGGGTTGTGTAATCAGTAAGTTGTTTTGCTTGGGTATTTTGCATAAATGATTAATTTAGTCTTTATATCTTTCATTCTCTGCTCACTGTTTGTTTCCATAGCAGGTTTTAGGGTTTGAACACTGATGTGCTGTGTACGTTCCAAATCCTTCAACACTCTAACAAATCAATCTAATCCTCCCTTAGGTTCTCAACTGTAACCAATAGTACATGTAAGTGGAAGACTTCTCCATAATCAATAAATAGACCTGGTGGATAGCATGCAAATATTATTCATCATTTCTACTTTCTAATTTTGTTTATTATTTTTTTCTATTTATTTAGTAATCTTTGATCCTCTCTCACTCATCTTATTTCCCCCTCCATTGACATGCCTTTCTCTTCTATTTGCAAGTGTTGAGGTAAACCATAGATGACAATTCCAAAAGATGAAACTCCACAAAATTTCTACTGGGCATTTCATATTGCTTTTGCTCGGAGGTTTTGCTAGGGTCCCCGGGGCTCCATGATGCCAATATGGAAGGGTGGATAACGAGCATGGGTTTTTTATTTTTCCATTTCATTCCATATATCTTTTCTCATATAGATACATGTATAGAAAGCATGGTTTGTAACAACATGTTTCTTACGTATTACCAAGTGATCGCATCTTCAGCTTATGTGCTATTTGTTTAAAGTTTCTATTTTTTGAGAAGCCATCATTTAATCATGTAGTATGTGCAACATATGTATAGTACCAAAACGACTATTTTCATAATGTAACTGAATCGATATATTGTCTTGGATATTTTGTACTAAAATTTCCCCTCGAACACCATTATCTATTTTGACTCTCCAATTTCACTATGCAATCATTCATTTAAAAGTGGACTTTTCTATTCTCAATTGCGCTGTAATTTGTAATACTCCTGCTCTATAGAAAGTTTTACTATGGATTCTGGCTCATCTGTGATTTAGCTGTAATTTTTAACTATTATTTTAGGAGTTGTTTTATAGTTTCCCTATTTTCTCTATAACATTTATTGGAAAATAATCTAGGTTGAATGTTCAATTGGAAAACCAATTGTTAGATACAAATTCCTCACACCTTTTCTAGATAGCAATAGAATTACAAGTGTAGATGCTTATACCTAATTTCCATCTCTCATAAAAAACCACATGCATACTAAAACTTTAATTTCCAAAACTATAGAAATATACTAATTATAAAATAGTACTCAATATTGAACGTCTTCCTTCCATGGAAAAAATATGTACTTTTTTTGTCCAATTTTAAAAAATACACACATGTGATGACCCTTACAAAAACCTTCCATTCACTTCAAGATTAAATGACTAATTGATTCAATAGGCTACACAAAAAGTGACAATATACATGTACATGAATTACCATTAAATATAAAATATAAAATTCTTGCTAGAAAAAACAATTATTTTAAATTTATTATTTAATTTAATTTTAAAGTTCCCGCTTTTAAAAAAAAATCAAAATTGATTTCAAAATTTTCTAATAGTGTTAACTAGAATTTATACAAAATGTTCTTCCTCATTATCTGATTCATACAATGTGACTCATCTGTTTCATTCATGGTAACCTTTCCATACAAAAAAAAAGCTTCAACCCTCCTCAACACAAGCGTTGCTCGCCGTGGTTGGCCCCTATCGGCTAATTGTCATATGCTAATGCATACGACTGCTAGTTTATAATATTATTACTAAATTTGTATTTTATAAAAGATAGAATGTTTGGTCAATAACGAAACTCTTATTAGAAATATAGTTTAAATAAATCGAAAAGGCCTACAAAAGAGACATGCAAAGTTGAAGGCATAAATTTAAATATTTTTATTTTATTCTTGTTGATGCAAAATCTATTTTTTTCCATGATTTTTTTTTTTAAAGCTTTAAATCAACATTTTAGAAATTTTTATGTAAATAATAGATTTAGACATTTAGTTTTAAAATAGTTTTTTTTTTTTAAAGAGGAGGGCACACTCACAGTTAAAGGAAAACAAAAGAAATCATGTAGCTCGGTTGAAAGCCAGAAGAAGCGCATGTGAATGCTCATGTTGATTTGGGTTTGTCTCCATCTGATTTGAGTAGCTGGGAGGAGATATTGCATGAAGAAAGGATTAGAACTAGTAGGGAAACGTGAGATAGGTATTTTCCTTAGAGAGGCATTGCTTAAGATAGTTGCACAACATATTTTGGGGAAATAATCAAGGAAAAAATTTGGACGATGTGCATCACAAGATGAAAATATAACAAGCATTGAAGGATGCTCTCATCTACTACAAGGTTTTCATTGATACAACTTATCAAAAAGTTGAACCCTCTTCATGATAGTTATTTTTACACAGCAAAGTGGAGGGGCTTTGATTGTGATTTCGGGGATTTGCTTCATTGTTCGGTCTCTCTATACTCAACCGAGGCTAAGCAAAAATTAAAGTACATCAAACATCAATGTCAACTTGAACTAAGGAAAGAATAGATAAGTATGTGAAATTGTCACAGGTCAATAATGGGTATGTGCAAGATCATGATGGGCCAAAAAGTGGCAATATGATGGGTATGTGGCTGACGACTATTTTTTTACCCAAAATTCATGAAATGAAAAGGGATTTTAAAGGAGATTCTCAGCTTTCCACCGATATAAAGTATGCTTTACTTTGAATTTAATAAGTAATTATTATTCATTTTCTATTCAAATTACGACTAAAGTCCTGATTGAAAAAAATCTATAGCTTTCAAACAATATCACTTTTTTGAATCCAAAACATGCATCACATTATATGCTTCACATACTATCAGATTAAAAAAAGAAAAATTGAATTTCATTAAGTTTTGACCAAGTTAAGGTGGTAGACATACGATTTTTTATATTTTTTAAAAAGTTGTAATAAAAAATTCATAATTAATTATTTCTTTGGAAAAAAATTACAAAAAAATATGCATCACATCAAGGCATGAGTCCTCTACTTATATCTAAAATATTATAAAAAAATATTATCATTTCATTGTGGTTAGGGTGGTAGACAGACACCTACTTCTTATTTTTTCCCGAAATTTAAGTACCCGCATTGAAATTTCAAATTTTACCAAATAGATTTTTTTTTAAACAAACCTAGTAGTTTAGAAACTAAATTCAATTTTCTATAGATTCCATTCTTACATATTTTTGAAATAATATAGATAAATTATTAAAAAAATTACGTCAAGTTGCCTAACTCTGATTTTTCTAAATTTTTTGCCACTTAAGGGCCTGTTTTTTCCATGATGATCCTACACATACCCTAATGAGTTTCCTACATCTAATTCCATCAATTGAAAATTCTAGCAATAGCTAGTTGATGCATGTTTATGTTTAATTTTTCTTGTTCAATGGTTCATCTACATTTTTCTTTAAAAGTACCATGGATCTGAAACATATTATTAACATAGAAAATTTCTAGTTCCTAACTCATTTTCTTACTTTCTACAATATGAGTTTGATAGTAAAATTGTTACTTTGTGCATTATTTCAACCTATAGACTCAATAATTGTAATAAGGGCTCCGGTAATAAGTGGCTCTAATAGTTGGCAAGCCAAGTCCATTCACCTCCATCTTTGCATGCATGTCCTTTAGATTTGTCACAATTTCCTATGTTGAAGAGATGTTTACATTTGGTTTGAAAAACTCATGTTTGGAAATTTAGATATCCACAAGCTGAAATTATTTCTTTCATAGAGTTTCAAAAAAATCTTATTCTTCACACCTGTTCTATCCATACCTTGCAAATAATTGAGCTTCACAGGGTAGTCTATCAATAGACCTCACAATACACACATCTCACATGCCAAATTGTTATTTTCTTATAAGTTTCTTAATTTTGTTCAGAAAAGTAATAAGTCATGCATATCCTTCATCTATTGCATGAGATCTCTCAAGGTATTATGTCAATATTCCATGTACCTTGGTATGCATTTGGTTCCCCAAATGCATGAAATCACCACAATACAAATTTCTTACCTCATTTACTACTTTAGACCATTTAGAAGATGCAATTATCTATTTTAGTTCCTCAAACAATTTTGTATACCTTATTTAAGAAAAGAAAAAAAAAAAACCTTTATTTTCCTAGTCGAACTTACTATCTAAAAATATAGAAATTATATAAATATTTGTTCATAATCTAGATGCATTTGGAGTTTATTTAGTTGATTTATAGATGAAATTTTATCTTGCATTATCATGACTGGAAATTTTTTCTTTCAATCTGTGGTTAAATATGAATCTACAATACTTTAGTATATGTGTGTCAGAGTCTATGATGATTATTTAATATTCATCAATCTTAATCTAAATATACATGGGCAAATCAGTTTTTTTTTTTTACTACTTTTTAGTTTCTTATCTAAGTTTTCAGTAAAATTCTAGTGTCATCTTAAAAGAGTAAATGCTAGTAATATTTGATTTCTAAGAAATTTGTACCCTACAATATTAGTTAGAAATTAAATAAGGTCTATATAGGTTGAGCATTCGAGTTGATTTTTTTTCAAAGCTTAAATTAGAATTATTATTTTCTTTCTTTGGTGCAAATTTGTCTTTGTTACAATTTGAACACTCATTTTATTATTTGGTTGGAAGAGTTGGGGTTTAGTTCAATGCAGAATATAGTAAGTACATTTTGAGAACTAATGATTTTCTTCTATTTTTTTGGGTAAGTCACCTGTGCTAAAAAAAAAAAATGATATCACCAATGGAAATAATAATGTTTAGATTGTGCGTTAGAAATAGTTTGGTTGCATCCATATTTATTTATATCAATGCTAACAATACCAATCTTTTATTTATTTATTTTCATTCTTGGGAAGCTTGAATTTTCAAAACTATGTAGAAAAATAGTGTGCTGAGTTGCAGAAAAAACTGCTCACGCATGATAAAAAAATATGCTAAATGTTTTATGTGTTTTATTCCTTATTCTTTCCCCTTTCTGAAATATATTTAACTTTTGAATTTGGAGAAACAAAGTGAAAGCTATGGGTGTTTTAGTATTGTCTATTTCGCTGTGATCAGCAAATTGAAAGTTGTTAGCTGAATTTTATGATCATAATTATTAGCAATGTTTCTTTCATATTTTTACCATTTTAATACATTGCATGTGTTTCCAAAAGTGTTGGTAGACTAGTCATGAATAAAACCTAGATGTTTTTTTGGTATTGTTGGTGCATTAGTTATGAGTTGGAGTGAACCCAAGTTTGTCGGACTACGATTCCTCTACGTTGTGCATACATAGGAAAGGCCATCATAGATGAGCCCCCAAGGAATTAGGTCTAACCCCTTAGGTTCTCCCATACCTGTTTGAAAACCATACTTTTGTGAGTTGTTCTTGTGTTGTGATTGGAAAATTTGAAGTTTGTGTTATGCAATTTAGATGAGTTGCGGTAGAAATTTTTGGGCATCACATTTGGTATCAGAGCACTGTTGCAGCATTGAGATCTCTAGTTATGTTGCCCATGTGGTGTTGGTTGAGTGAATTTCTCTTTTGTTTCTTTTCTCCTTGTTGTGATTGATTGTCAAAATGACCTGATGAGATCTTGAGTTTGTTTCTTTAATTCCTCTATGAGTGTGTAAAAATAATAACTAGAAGAGGAATGGTTATGATAGATTTGATTATGTATTGTGAATGATACATGATCGATGCATTTGATTATGAAAAATGTGATTTTTTTGTTCATATACTTGATGTGGAAAAGGGTAGTGAAGTGATAATGATTTCTTTAGTTACAACCTCATGTTCATGTGCCTTAACTATGATTATGTATTGAGCTCTTTCTCTACATTCTTTGGAGTGGTTTGGAAATGCAATTCTTTTCTTGTGGGTGGATAAATTGAGTGTTTTCCTAATACTATAGTGTGCCTTGTGTTTTTTGTGGAAACCTTGTCTTGCAGATATGAAAGAATGATGTTTTATTAGGATGAATCTCTAGCTGAAAGACTTAAATCTACAAAATTGCAGTATTATTATTAGAAAACCATATAAATTTTAACTCATTAAAGACACAAATATTAAATGCATGAATAAGTGAATTTTGAGTGAAAATAATGATGTGTTTGTGGTGCTAATGAACTAGACTATGTTTTTCTTGACGTGAATTGAACATTGAGTAGACTTGATTGAGAAAATATTTTGCTAAATGAAATTATTTAGGAAAATTCATTGTTAAGAAATTATAATTATTCTATCTTTTTTTGAAACCATTGAGATCTTGATTCAATATTTAATGTATTATGTATGTGTGTGTGTTATGATACATCATCTGGTGAATGAGAAAGTAATCCATGGATCTCACATGGTTAGTATATATTTACATTTGTGTATCAATCAAACAAATTAGAATGTGTGGTGATGCTTGCAATTTTATGTCTTTGAGTAGATTTTACATATAATTGGATAGAGTAATCTTGGCGAATGGTTTGTAAAAGGTTTATGTGTAAGGAAATGGTACTGTTGCACAAAAAGGTGAAATTTTGAAATGTATTAGCTTTGTAGTCTTTGTGGATATTAATACCCTATGATGGTGGTTATGTTTTGTATTGGGACAAGCTTTGTGATTGACCAAGTTGTAAAAGTTAGAGTAAGTCATGCATTTTTTACTCATGTGGAAAGAAGTGATAAAATTATTAATAAGTTATTGTGTTGTGACATGTGAAATTGAACCAGTAAATGTGTTGTGCTCAAGTATGTGATATAGGGTATCCAACTTGGGATAATGGTGAGAGGATGTTGAGCATGATCC
Source organism: Sequoia sempervirens (assembly GCA_007258455.2). Classification (NCBI taxonomy): domain Eukaryota; kingdom Viridiplantae; phylum Streptophyta; class Pinopsida; order Cupressales; family Cupressaceae; genus Sequoia; species Sequoia sempervirens. Next base: position 673,051,638 of record VDFB02000003.1, on the reverse strand, counting down.
CTTCCATGCACCCTTTGTGATTTCTCATTTAATGTAAGTCAATCATTTGTGAAATGAGGTAATCATGTTATGTGTGTGTACGTGTGTGCACCAAATGAAATGTGAATCTCCTTCGTGTGAGTCTTGTTCTTATGTTAAATATCTACCCCTAGTGGATGGTTCCTCTATGGGATGAGAGTCTGCTAGTGTAATTAGGGGTTGAGAGATGGAGAACCTCCATCAAAATCTTAGGAATTTGAATGGACATTAGTTCCCATAAGTCTCCCCCATAATTTGGATCATGTTAGTTGATTCATCGTGCAAGCCTAATTCCTTGATGTGTACCATTGGAGTTATATTATTGATGATTCAGTTATTACATGAGCACTAGATGTGGTTTGAGACCACTCTAGTTAGAGACCACCACTTATCAGCATGCTATTATATTTTGTGGTTTGAGACCACCATTCCCCTCCTCCCCCTTGGGTGACTTATTTAAAGTCATGGGGTGATTGTAATGTGAAATTTGTGCATTTTTTGGACACATCATTTATTTATTTATTTGTGAGACTTTCTTTTTGATTGATTAAGCCATCAGTGTTAAAATTCCTAAAGTTATTCAATTGATTGAATTTTAAAATTGTCCTTTTTTCCTCAAGGACTTATTAAATTTCATTTTGAAATTAAGATTTGGGTGTTTCAATGTAGCTACAATTGAATTTTATCTTTGAATTTATAATTTTCCCTTTTTTTATTGTACTTACATTGATTTTTTTGGATTGATTTTACATTACTTGGTTTGAGGCTTTAATTCTTAATTGAAAACTACTGGCCCATGTGTAGTAATGTAACTATGTGTAACTGTCATACTCATGAGGGGTCCCTGACAACTTGTATGGGGGGGGGGCAATGGCCTAGGGAATTATTGTTAAAGGGGTTAATGAGACCGGTATGGGATGGTTATAAACTATTTCCCCTCGATCTATCTAATTTTTATGTGGCACTCTAATACTATGCATTCTCAGAGGAGAATTTTGGGCACTGCTCACCCTCATCCCCATCCCAATGTGTGAGTTTGTGATGTGTTCAATGTGAATTCATTGTTACCTCAAGTGTGAATAATGAGTTATTCTGATGATAATTTAGATGTGATGAAAAGTATATGAGCATTGGGATATGTTGTTGAAATATATGAATTTGATAAGTGGGGATTGAGATATGTTGATAAGATGTCAAAATTTTGTGATTTATGGGATGTGATGCAATATATGTCTATGATTGGATAAGGAACATTTGTAGTCAATTAAAGTGATATATGTTTTCTAGCATGTATTAATGTGAATTAGAACTAATATGACTTTATAAAACTATTGTTGCTTGAAAGGATTATGTTGAATAATAAAGGTGTTAGTTTTTTTTTTTGTTTATACCTATGTAACTCCATTTGGAGTGATATGGTTGTTAAATTAAGAGCTAAATGGAGAATTTTGACATCATTGTATTGAAATTTAAAAATGAATAAATGTATTTTGTGTATGACGTTATCTCAATTGTGTTAGGATTCTTATGTGGTTGGATAATTTTTATAATATAATGGTTGATTGATAGAATAAAATGTCATTAGTATGGTTAGTGATAATTGTCATTTCTATATGTTTGTGTGATTTTGAGAGGGAATTCACTCCCAAACCTTAGTAACTTCCAAGAGGAAGTTTAAACTTAGGGGAGGGGAGTGTATGGTTCCTCCCTTCATGTAAAAGTTTTAACTCCTTGTGTTATATATTGGTTTGTTATGGTTTCATTTTATTATATAAAATAGTTCCTAAGGTTAAGGTACCATTTTGAGTTATAAATTACAATTAGAAGGTTATTCTTATCCATGTGTGTTTCTATATTGCAGTTAAGTCTCCCCATCATTTAGGACTTCTAGGAGGAAGTCTATATAAAGGGGGGAGAATATAAGGTCACCTTCAGTGCATCTAAAGAACCATGATAGGTAAGATATCGACAAACACCTTCCATTATGTTCAAGTGGTAAAGGGATGATAAACACGTGTGAAATTTTGCAATCATAATAGAATTTTATGTTTCCCTATGGTTGGAAGGATATAAAAAACCAACATTACTCCTGCAATCATGCAAATTAAATAATTTTATAGTTGTTGCATGCATAATATTATTGATATCAATAATATAGTTTAATTTATTATTATAGAATCGATGAATTAATTAATTATTATTGTTTATAATGATATAGTTGATAGCTAAAAATAAATGGATATTATTATTGGTAACTTAAAAATTATGAATTATTTTTCAATATAGAACACATATGCTTGATAATGATTGAATAGATAATTAAAGAAGAAATGTTAGTAGTTGTTTAGAATTAACATATTATTCATTAACAAATAGTATCATTATTGATTAACAAAAAGTATCAAATGGATGAGTACAAAATATTATTTATAATATTATTACTAATTTTGTATTTTATAAAAGATAGAATGTTTGGTCAATAAAGAAAAACTTATTAGAAATATAGTTCAAATAATTCGAAAAGGCCTACAAAAGAGGCATGTAAATTTGAAGGCATAACTTTAAATATTTTTATTTTATTCTTGTTGATGCAAAATCTATTTTTTCCCACGCTTTTCTTTTTTATTAAAAAGCTTTAAATCAACATTTTAGAAATTTTAGAGTAAATAATAGATTTATACATTTAGTTTTAAAGATAGTTTTTTTTTTTAAAGAGGAGGGCACACTCGCAGTTAAAGGAAAAAAAGAGAGATCAGGTAACTTGGCTGAAAGCTAGAAGAAGATTGTGTGAATGCTCACGTTGTTTTGGGTTTGTCTCCATCTGATTTGAGCAGCGAGGAGGAGATATTGCATGAAGAAAGGATCAAAACTAGTAGGGAAACGTGAGATAGGTATTTTCCTTAGAGAGGCATTGCTTAAGGTAGTAGTACAACATATTTTGGGGAAATAATCAAGGTAGAAACTTGGACGATGGCCATCACAAGATGAAAATATCAAGAAGCATTGAAGGATGCTCTCATCTGTGATAGTTAGTGCCCTCTTACATAATCAAAAATTTGAACATCAATTTCATGATAGCTAGCAATAGCTTACAATGATGAGTTTCCCACATCTAATGCCATCAATTGTCAATTCTAGCAATAGCTACATGAGGTATGTTTATGTTTAATTTTTCTTGTTCAATGGTTCATATACATTTTTCTTTAAAAGTACCATGGATTTGAAACATATTATAAACATAGAAAATTTCTAGTTCCTAACTCATTTTCTTGCTTTCTACAATATGAGTTTGATAGTAAAATTGTTACTTTGTGCATTATTTCAACCTGTAGACTCAATAATTGTAATAAGGGCTCCGATAATAATTGGCTCTTCAATAGTTGGCAAGCCAAGTCCATTCACCTCCATCTTTTCATGCATGTCCTTTAGATTTGTCACAATTTCCTATGTTGAAGAGATGTTTACATCTGGTTTCAAAAACTCATGTTTGGAAATTTAGATCTACACAAGCTAAAATTATTTCTTACATAAAGTTTCAAAAAAAAAAAAATCTTCACACCTGTTATGTGCATACCTTGCAAATAATTGAGCTTCACGGGGTAGTCTATCAATAGACCTCACAATAAACACATCTCACATGCCAAATTGTTATTTTATTATAAGTTTCTAAATTTTGTTCAAAAAAAGTAATAAGCCATGCATATCCTTCAGCCAGTGCATGAGATCTCTTGAGGTATTATGTCAATAGTCCACATACCTTAGCTATGCATCTATTTCCCCGAATGCATGAAATCACCACAATACAAATTTCTTACCTCATTTACTACTTTAGACCATTTAGATCATGCAATTATCTATTTTTGTTTCCTCAAACAATTTTTCACACCTTATTCGATATTGAAAGTAAATTTTTTGCACCTTACTTAAGAAAAAAAAAAACAAAAAAGACTTTATTTTCCTAGTCGAACTTACTATCTAAAAATATAGAAATGATTTAAATCTTTGTTCATAATCTGGATGCATTTGGAGTTTATTTATTTGATTTATAGATGAAATTTTATCTTGTGTTATCATGACTAGCAAATTTTTGGTTCAATCTATGGTTAAATATGAATCTACAATACTTTAGTATATGTGTGTCAGAGTCTATGATGGTTATTTAATATTCATCAATCTTAATCTAAATATACATAGGCAGCTCAATGTTTTTCTTTTTACTAATTTTTAGTTTCTTATCTATGTGTTCAATAAAATTATATTGTTATCTTAAAAGAGTAAATGTCAATAATATTTGATTTCTGAGAAATCTGTACCCTACAATATTAGTTAGAAATTAAATAAGGTTTATATAGGTTGAGCATTCAAGTTGATTTTCTTTCAAAGCTTAAAATAGAATTATTATTTTCTTTCTTTGGTGTAAAATTATCTTTGTTACAAGTTGAATGATCATTTTATTATTTTGTTGGAAGAGTTGGGTTTTAGTTCAATACAAAATATAGTAAGTACATGTTTCTAGAACTAATGATTGTCTTCTATTTTTTTTGGTAAGTCACATGTGCTAAAACAAAAATATGATATCATCAATAGAAATACTAATGTTTAGATTGTGAGTTATAAATAGTTTGGTTTCATCCATATTTATTTATATCAATGTTAACAAGACCAATCTTTTATTTATTTATTTTCATTCTTGGGAACCTTGAATTTTCAAAACTATGTAGAAAAATAGCATGCTGAGTTCCAGAAAAAATGGCTCACTCATGATTAGAAATCATGCTTAATTTTTTTTGGGTTTTATTCCTCCATCTTTCCCCTTTCCGAAACATATTGAACTTTTGAATTTTGACAAAAAGAGTGAAAGTTATGGGTGTTTTACTATCGTCTATTTCGCTGAGATCAGCAAGTTGAAAATTGTTAGCTGAATTTTATGATCAAAATTATTAGCAATGTTTCTTTCATATTTTGACCATTTTAGTACATTGCATGTGTTTCCAAAAGTGTTGGTAGACTATTCTTGAATAAAATGTAGATGTTTTGTGGTATTGTTGGTGAATTAGTTATGAGTTGGAGTGAACCCAAGTTTGTCGAACTACGATTCATCTACATTGTACGTACGTAGGCAAGGCCATCATAGATGATCCCCCGAGGAATTAGGTCTAGCCCCTTAGGTTCTCCCATACCTGTTTGAAAAACATACCTTTTTGATTTGGTCTTGTGTTGTGATTGGAAAATTTGAAGTTTGTGTTATGTAATTTAGATGAGTTGTGGTAGAAATTTTTGGGCATCACACTTATAGTAGAAATATTAGAGAAAAATTCCTATTTATGACATGGTATCAAGGATCCAAAACTATAAACTTATTTTTTTTAGATTTTTAGCTATAAGGTTGTAGTTGATACATCCTATAGAAAAATAAATTAGTTATCATTTCCTTATGTGTGTCTATATATATATATATATATATATATTGGTTTGATGTCAAAACTAGGGTTTCTACCTATGAAAGGATTTATTTATAAATCTTGTGTAGACATTGTAGATGAGAAAAAATATTTTTTTTGAAAAATGTCATCTAAAAAATGAATTAATATAATTCATTTCAATAGAGATTTACCTCATTCGAATTGGGGACCTCATCATTTATTTTATGAAAATAAAGAATTGGAGTGGACAAAGAGATTCCATATCCAAACTAATGAAAAGGGTAAATTAATTTCATGGATCTTTGTAGATCAACACTAGAGATTTCAACAAAATAGAGTTCCCCCAAATAACAGATAGAAAATAAAATAGTGTCCCTATTGCATAAAAAAATTTCACCATTGAAAATTTCACACTAGGTTTTGCTCCCCTTTATGTGCTTGGACCTAATTATGCTCTTAAAATTGCCGATTTTGTAAACATCCTCGAAAAATCAAACAAAGGAAACAAAAATAAGCATTCAATATTTTCCCCCAACACTTTGGCACTAAAAAAGAATGGGTATAGTCTAGAGTGCCCCACACCCTAGACCACTTATTTTTGTCTCCAATTTGAATATGTTCAGTCTTGATATTTTATTATTTCAATTTATAATTTCAATTATCAACTATCAACATTTGATTTTCAAGAAATTAGAATAATTGCATATAAATACTAGCCATTTTCATCATTTGAAATCCTAAGCACACATAATTAATCCTATAACTATTATTGATAAAATTGGGCATCCTAAAAGTATTCAAGAGTATTCAAGAGAAAAATTATCAACATTATTGTAGCAATTATTCATGGAAAGCATCATGTTAGCTTTTAATCATGTTATTGTTTAACCATATTCATTTATTTTGTGAGTACTAATACTTGGAGGACTTCAATCAAGCAATCAAATTATCCTTGAAGGTGATGAGTACATGACTTCAGTACATCAAGGAATACAGATCTGAGTGGTGAGTTAAGACATTAGTCAATTTATTACTTTTTTATCATTTAGCCTCTACCCAACTAAGGGTAAGCTCTCTTTTATACATCATTATTGGCAATTATGTAGATAGAAATACCAAAATGACGTTTTATTTAGGAAATCCCCTATACAACACAACCCTCTTCCCTCATTTATGTGTAATATTTTTAGATCTGAAGCTTATTAGAGGAAGATTAAGGACTAATTGATCATTCATGATTTCAAGTCCTAGAAGTTGTCAAGACACAAAAAATGTATTTTCTCATCAACAAGTGAAGTTTCTACAGTGACCTCAAGAGAACAAGATCTATCGACTAGGGATCTTAGGTCTATGTTTTTAGATCTTACAAAAAGAGAGGATAGTCTAAAGCACATCATGCTTTGGACCAACTAAATCTGCACCAAATTTATACCCTAGGTTCCTTTATTTCTACCATGTAATTCTCTATATTTTGTTTATGTCTTGTTGCATTCAATTTATCAAAAATCATAATAGACTATTAAATTTTCATAGTTTACTTAGGAACATCATTGCATTTTCAAGTTTAGTCATTTTTGTTGCAAGTATGAATGAAGTATGAAGGTGTTGTCATTGATGTCAACTAGTTAACTAGTTTTCAACTGATAGTTGTTTTCATTGATGTAATGAATGTTGGTTATTGGCTATACATGTCAACGATATTGAGAAAATTGTAATGAAAAAAAGGTTACATTTGTTGAGTGCTTGTTCTGGGTTTTTCTTCTAGATTTGTTGCTATATTGATGAGAATCCAAGGTATTGTTCATGGTTGTTGGAAGCTGCTATATCCAAATTTTAGGTTTTTGGATTGTTGTATAGTGCGAGTCATGTTCACTAATTGTGAACTATGATTTTCAATATATGTGGCTAAGGTTAGATAGAAATGTTTTTTCTCCTAATTTCTTCTTGATAAATTCTTATGACTTACGATTCTCAGAATAAGTTGTTGAGGTCATGTTAAAGCTAATTTTGCTATCTAAAAAGACTAGATCATGGTAAGGTTGTGTGTTCTTAAGTATTCATGTGTTTTACACTGGTTTGGTCAATCTCGTGTTTAACAGTACTTACCAAGTTTATGGAAGCATGTTGAAGCATGTGTTTGGATCACCCTCATTCTAATTCCATTGAAGAATGTTTTGGCACTGACCAAATTTGAATTTGTAAATGCAAGTGGTGTATGGTCAACTTTGGATGAGTTTAAAAGTTAAAGATGGTATAAATACAAGTTGAGATGTTTGTGAATGTAGCGTGAATGCAAGAAAGATAGATTCTAGATAGATGGAAAAATTTGTGTATGTGATGCGAGTTTGTGTAGATCAGTGCAAAATCTAATTGTGTGTTTTTGGAATTTGAAGTGAGCTAAAAGTGTACTCTATCATTCAAGCATATCTGCAAGTGTGTGAGTGAATTGAGGTGGAAATCTCTGGTTTATTGAGGTTTTTTTATCTCTATAACAAATTGCTTCTATCTTCTTTGTAATTCTATGATAGTGAGCCCTCCCGGTGGTTAACCCTTGTTCGACAACGAGTCCTTTTTTGGTAGTGATCCTTCTCTAGCAATGAGCCTTTCTAATCAATTTTGATATTATCTATATTGTGAGCTAATCCTCACTGTGGTTTTTTCCCTTATTGGGTTTTCCATGTAAATCTGGTGTTATTATGTGTGTGAAATTTTTTTAGTTTTTGGTTTTACACTTAATGATTAATCACATTGGCAGAGTAAAGGATTTGTGAATGATAGTTGATCTAATCTCTGGTGGAAGTTCTTAAAGGTTAAATTTTTTTACAACTAATTCAACCCCCCCTCTAAGTTATCTTGTTCAACAATTGGTATTAGATCATGGTTCCTTGGAGAAGAGCTTAATCACTTAAGGAAGGTCTGGGATGGTGAACAAGATAACTATTGAGTGTCCTAGGTTCAATGGGACTAATTATTCCCTCTGGAAGATAAAGATGGAAGGATATCTAGAGTACTATGGATATGATGTTGAGAATTCTTACAAGAAAACTTACACTCCTCCTACAAATGGTCTGAATACATGATCTAATAATATTAAGGCACACGAAGCTAACAACTGAGGAAAATTTTATTCTAAAGAATAGTCTTTAAAACTCTGAGTTAATCAAAGTTGCAAATCTAAAGACAGCTAAAGAGGTCTAGGATGAATTGGGAAAGATGCATGAAGGTGATGAAAGGGTCAAAGAAGCAAAGTCACGGATTTTTGAAGCATAATTTGAGCTTCTCCAAATGTTTGAAGATTAGAACATTAAATCCTATGTATAGAGAGTCGATGAGCTAGTAGGTGGAATGTGAGGACTTGGTGCTACAATGGATGAATCAAATATTATGAACAAGATTCTCAAAACTCTCCCTAATGTGTATAGTGAAAATGTATCTGCTATTAAGGAATATATAGATTATAAGACATATACTAAAGATAAGTTGTTGGGTACTCTAACATCTTATGAAATGAGAAAGCCTACCTTGATAAATAAATTGAAGATAGAAACTTCTTTTAGGGCTACAAGAGTTGAAGATCCAAATGAAGAGAACTTTGATGATGCAAAAGCTAACTTTTTGAGAAGAATGAAAAATGGATCTAATAAGTATGAAGGTAAGTTACCATTTAAATGCGTTAGTTGTGGAAGAATTGGTCATTATGCTTCGAGATGTCTGGAAAGAGCTAAGAAGAATAAACATAGATTGAGAAAAGAAAACAAAGAAAAGATGATTAAGAGAGAATATTATGTAAATGAAGATACTGGTATTTTAGATGAAGAGTCTGATTATGGATATTTCGATGATAATGAATGTTTTTCTTTGATATAATAGATGAACATACTCTTGCTAATACAAAAGGAAAAGTGAAGGAAAGCCCTCTAGAGAAAGATGAAGATACTGTGATCTTTGAACAACATACTAAACAAGAAAAGAACTATTGGGTTGTCAATAGTGGTTGCTCACATCATATGACTGGTCATAAGAGTAAGTTTGTTAAACTTGAAAAATATGATGGAGGCTTAGTTAAATTTGGAGATGATACTGGTGCTAAGATTTGTGGGATATGTTAAGTAAGTTTTGATGGCAAGAATAATATTGATAATTTCTACCATGCAAAGGGCTTAAGGAATAATCTCTTGAGTGTTGGATAAATGTGTAGTAAAGGATATAATATTTTTTTTTAGGATGAGATATGTGAAATCGGGAAAGGATCCAAAATAGTGATTGTTATTGGTAAGCATCTGAAGGAAATATTTATCAACTTAAGGGTGTTGATGCACATTGCTTTATGACTTAGATTAACGATAGTTGGTTATAGCATCAAAGAATGTGTCATATGAATTTTGATAATATGGCAAGAATCAGTGCAATACAAGCTGTCAGAAATTTACCAAGGATTAAAAATCATGTTAATTCTATTTTCAAGAATTGTCAATTTGGAAAGCAAGTTAGAAAAAACCTCAGGTCGAAGGAACCATCTACTACCAGACTATTGGATTTGATTCATACAGATATTTTTGGTCCTACAAGAGTGAAAAGTATACAAGGTGAAAGGTACTTTATGCTTTTGATTGATGATTATTCTATATATACATGGGTTACTTTCCTTAGAGAAAAATATGATACATTGGAAAGATTCAAGGCATTTAAGGCTATGGTAGAGAATGAAGTAAATTTGAGAATAAAATGCTTGAGGTCTAACAGAGGTGGTGAATTCACCACCTATTAGTTTAATATGTTTTGTGAAGTTCATGGAATAAAAAAGATAGTTATCTACTCCTAGAACCCCTCAACAAAATGGAGTTGTTGAAAGAAAGAACTGGAAAATTCAATAAGATGCTAAATCAATTATTACAAATGCAGGTCTACCAAATTTTTACTAGAGAGAAGCTATTCACATTGTTGTTTATGTGTTCAATCCAATTCAAGAAAAAGTTAACAGTACTAAGACACCCTATGATCTATGGTGTGAAAGGATTCCTACTATTATGTATTTCAAGGTATTTAGAAGAAAATTATATATGAGATGAGATGAAAATCTAGGGAAGTTTCATGCTAGATGTGATGAAGGTATCTTTCTTGGATACGCTACTAGAAGGAAAGCTTATAGATATTTCAACAAAATACTGAGAAATATTGTAGAGCACAAATGTCAAGGTTGATGAAGCAAAGAAGAATTCAATTGAAGTTGATGGATATGCATCTAATAAACCTGATTGCATAAGAGTGGAATAAGTTGTGGAAGAATAGGAGAAACAAGAAAAAGAGAAGCAGAATGAAGAAGAAGAAGCTTTGGTGGTGTCCCCAAAGACGCCTAAATATGTGCAAAAAAATCATCTAGAAAGTCAAATCATTGGAGACAAGACAAAATGTGTATTGACAAGAAGCAAAGTTATTGGTGAAATAAATTTTTGTTTACTTTATAAAGTTGAACCAAATATTGTGATTTAATCATGTAATGATGAGAATTGGATGAATACTATGGAAGAAGAACTTATGCAAATTGAGAATAATCAAACTTGGGAATTATTAACCGACAGATGAAAACATAATTGGATCAAAGTCGGTATGAGAAAACAAGTTGAATGAGCATGGAGAAGTGGTTAGAAAAAAAGAAATAATTGTGTGTAAGGGTTACTCACAAGTAGAAGGTATATATTTTTAAGAAACCTTTTCTTTAGTGGCAAGGATTGAAGCTATCATAATGTTTTTATCATTTTTTGTTGATAAATATTTTAAATTTTATAAGATGGATGCTAAGTCTACATTTTTTAATGGTGAGTTAGAAGAAGAGGTCTACATGGAACAACCAGAAGGATTTCAATTGTATGATCAATCAGATGCGGTTTGCAAATTAAACAAGGCTTTATATGGATTAAAGAAAGCTCCTAGGGCTTGGTATGCAAGGCTAGACAAATATTTGATTCAACAAGGTTTCAATAAAGGTACGGGAGACAATAATTTGTACTTAAAAATTGAAAATGAAAAGATCTTGATAGTGGTCGTATATATTAATGACATTCTCTTTGGAGAAAATGAAACTATGTGCAAGATGTTTGTTGAAGAGATGCAAAAATAATTTGGGATGTCTATGTTTGGTGACATGAATTTCTTTCTTGGGTTGCAAATTAATCAAATAGAGAAATGGATCTTTATTTCACAGTCAAATAATGTAAGATAAATGTTGAAGAAGTTTGTGATGGATGATTCCAAAACAGTATGTACTCCTATGGTGACTGGCTACAAATTAAGTAAAGTGTTAAACAAGAAAACTGAGAGGGGGGGTGAACAAGTTGTGACAAATTAAACCCTTAAAACTTCCACCATAAATTAGATCAATCACAAATCCTTTAATATACTAATGTGATTAATCATTAAGTGCAAAGGAAGAAACTAAAAAGCAACACACTTACACAATAACACTAAATTTACATGGAAAACCCAATAATGGAAAAAACACTATGAGGAATAGCTCACAATATAGAGAATATAAAAGTTGATTACAAAGGCTCATTGCCAAAGAAGGCTCACTACCAAAACAAGACTCACTATTCGGATCAGAACTCGGGTATGTGTAGGATCATGATGGGCCAAAAAGTGGCAATATGATGGGTATGTGGCTGACGACTTATTTTTTACCCAAAATTGATGAAACGAAAAGAGTTTTTAAAGGATATTCTCAGCTTTCCACCAATATAAATTATTCTTTACTTTTAATTTAATAAGTAATTATTATTCATTTTCTATTCAAATTATGACTAAAGTCCTAATTGATGGACTAATTGAAAAAGATCCATAGCTTTCAAACGGTATCACATTTTTTCAATCCAAAACATGTGTCACATTCTATGGTTTGCATACTATAGGACTAAAAAAAGAAAAAATGAATTTCATGAAGTTTTGACCAAGTTAAGGTGGTCAGACATACAAATTTTTTATACTTTTTAAAAGTTGTAATAAAAAATCATAATTAATTGTTTACTTGGAAAAAAATTACAAAAAAATATGCATCACATTGGGACATGAGTCCTCTACTTATATCTAAAATATTATAAAAGAATATTATCATTTTATTGTGGTTAGGGTGGTCAGACTAATACCTACTTCTTATTTTTTCCCTGAAATTTAAGTACTACTGCATTGAAATTTCAAATTTTCACCAAATAGATTTTAAAAAAAAAAACAAACCTAGTAGTTTAGAAACTATAGTCAATTTTCTACAGATTCTATTGTTACATGTTTTTGAAATAATATAGATAACTTATTCAAATTTTTACGTCAAGTTTTCTAACTCTGATTTTTCTGATTTTTTTGCCACTTAAGGGTCTATTTTTTCCATGATGATCCTGCACATACCCACTGATTGTCCAACAAGGGTTAACCACCAGAGGGCTTACTGTCACAATAGTACGAAGAAGATAGAGGGGATTTCTTACAGAGAGAGAAAAATCTCAATCCAACAGATATTTCCACCACAATTTTCTCAAACACTTGTAGACATGCATGAATGATATAATACACCTTCAACTCACTGCTTCTGAAAAATTCAACAAGTAGATTTCACATTGTTCTACCCAAAGTCACATCACATATGCACTTTTTCATATCTATTTCGCATCTATCTTGCTTGCATTCCTATCTTTCATAAACAACATGACTTGTATTTATACCATCTTCAACTTTGAAACATATCCAAAGTTGGCCACACACCATTTTCATTTACAAATTTAGATTAGGTTGGCACCAAAACAATCTAAGGTGGAATTAGAATGAGGGAAAAGAAAACACACACTTCAACATGTTTTCATAAGCTTCGAAAGTAGTGTTAAACACAAGGTCAGCCAAACCAGTGTAAAACACATAAATCAATTGAGTACACGTCACCTTAGCACAATCCAAACTTTCCAAACAAAAAAATTATCTTCAACATGATCATATCAGACTATCTCTAGAACTAAAATTCATAAGACGCGAACAAGAAGAAAACCGGAGCAACTATGTTTCTCCTAAACCTCAACCAGATACACTAAAAGACATAGTTCATAAATGGTGAACATAACTTGCGCTATGCAATGATCCAAAAAGACAAAATCTAGATATAGTAGCTTCGAATAGCCATGATCAACATATCTTAACCACATGAACATAGGAGAAAATATCAGAGAAAAACCCAAAGCAACCACTGAATACGTGTGACCTTTCTTCATTACAATTTTCTAAATATCCTCGACATATATAGCTAATAACTATTATCTATGACATCAATGACAACAACAACCAGTTGAGTACTAGTTAACTAGTTGGCATCAATGAAAACACCTTCATACTTGCAAAAATATCCCCCTTTGTCATTGATGGCAACAAATGATGTGAAAACCCATTAAATATAACACAACTTAGAACACATTTCCTCATGATTTTACTTTGTATTTCTCCCCTTTAGTACATAATCTTTTTCACATGATACTCTCTTTCTCTTTTCAAAAATTTCTCTCCCACTTTGACATCAATGGAAAAGGAAAATGATATTTTAGATTTATTTTCCCTTTGAGATTAAGAACAAAATACTTTTTGAATGACAACACATGACACTACTTGCTCCCCATGAGAGGTAGACACTAAAACATTAGTCTAGAAGAAAGATAGTTCCATAGATCCACTAGACTAATGCATTTCCATATGCATCTAGTTCAAGAAAGGAAGGGTAATGACTTCTATCTTCTCCTAGAGATACTCAAAAGTATCTTTATTAAGAGCCTTTGTAAATATGTTAGCCACTTGATCCTTCATAGGTACATACTCAAGTTTTACTTCATTATCCACATCCTTCTCTCTCAAAAAGTGATACTTGATAGACATATGCTTTGTCCTTGAGTGCATCACTGGAATCTTTAAAATTTTAATTGGACTTATATTATCATAGAAGATAAAAATAGGGTCATCATACATTACTTTGATATCTTTCAATGTTTGTCTCATCCACAAAACTTGTGTACAACAAGATGTTGTAGCAATATACTCAGCTTAAATAGTGGATAATGAAACTGAATCTTGCTTTTTACTCAACCAGACCACTAATCTACAACCAAGAAAGAATGCACCACCACTTTTACTTTTCCTATCATCCACACAACTAGCTAAATATGCATCTATATGAGCGCTTAGTGTAAAATCAATATCCCTAGGATATGACAAGCCAAAATATAGAGTTCCATTCAAATATTTGAATATTCTCTTGTGGTGCATACTTTTGAAACCTGCAAAACTAAACTTCATACAAGGTTAGTAACTCACAAATTCCTCAAGAATGACCCTATGAAATACCTTGCAAATGCTTCAAAATGCAACAAAGGGTAAAAGAAAACTAAAAGCATCATGAAAACACTTAACAAGTTACCTATTCCATAGTGGATTGGTGTCACATGTGCTAGTGACCCTTTCCCAACCCTTGCTAAGAAGCCAAAATGATGAAATGCAAATGGAGATGATGAGCAAGCTGAGTTCTCAAATCAAGAGAGTAACCTTGCCAAAAGTTTGTGGATGGATGAATGAGAATGATTCTTGATGAGAGATTGGCCAAGAGGGTGAATGTGGGACTAAAGATCCACCAATGAGAATAGGCCACTTGTCAAGTGATGATAGGCCAATGGATGTGCAAAATTTGGGAAGTGTGCCCATGAGAGGGAGAATTTGAATTCAAATTTGGCAATAAATTTAGAGAGGGGGACAAAAAAAAGAGCAATAAATGCTATGTTGGAGGGACAAATCAACTTGTCATGTTCAGTGAAAATGAGGGTTTTAATAAATCAATAAATTGATTTATTTGTGCAAGTGGCTAAATCTAGAGAATGCAAGTGGGTGGGTTAGGTTAGGCTAATTAGGATTAGGTGAGTTTGACTTTTAGGACTTGGATATTTGATTTATTTAAATTAGAAAATGATGGAATATAATTTTGGATTTGATTAAATAAATGTTTGATTTATTTAATTAAACGGATGATGTTAATGTTTTATTTAATTTTGAATGAATGCCTTAGGAGATAGGAATTAATGAAATTACCTGATAAATGAATGAAGGTGAATCTGATCAATTGATGAATGGAACTAATGCGAAATCTAGTTTAGTTAATGAATGAACCTAATTGAATGCACAATGTTAATTTTGCATGTCTACATCTCTGAACAACAAAACATGTGTTTCTTTAGGGTCTTCTTGAAATCTATCCACAAGAAAAATTGCATGCATGATATCCAATCTAATAGTAGTTAAATACAAAAATCCACCATTGATAGATATGTATTTTCTCTAATCAGTATTAGGCGAATCATCATCTATACTCAATTTGCAACTAGTCACCATAGGAGTGCATACCGATTTGGAACCATCCATCCCAAAATTCTTCAACATTTTTCTTACATACTTTGACTGTGAAATAAAGATCCCTTTCTCTATTTGATTAATTTATAGCCCAAGAAATAAATTCATCTCACCAAACATAGACATCTCAAATTCCTTTTGCATCTCTTCAGAAAAAATCTTGCACATAGTTTAATTTCCTCCAAACATAATGCCATCAACAGATACAACCAGTATCAATATTTTTTCATTTTCAATTTTAAAATAAAAATTAATATCTGTCGTACATTTTTTGAAACCTAGTTGAATCAAATATATGTCTAACCTAGCATACCAAGCTCTAGGAGCTTGCTTCAATCCATATAAAGCCTTCTTCAACCTACAAACCATATCTAGTTGATTTGACAACTGAAATCCTTTCAATTGTTTTATGTAGACTTCTTCCTCTAACTCACCATTTAAGAATGTAGACTTAACATCCATTTGATATGCCTTGAAATATTTATGAGCAAAAAATGCTAAAAATATTATGATAACTTCTATTCTTTCCATCGAAGAAAAAGTCTCCTAAAAATCTATACCTTCTACTTGTGAGTTTTTTGAAATATGTGAGCCTAGAAACATGAAAATGAAGTGTATATAGGTTGAATTGGTTTTTCCAATGTTTCCATTGATTTCAACATTGTGGGAAGCATATTTGGTATACCAAAAGCTGATCTATATCGAAAGTTTTCTTTACTGATGATCCAGTGCATTGGTTTTTGAGTCATAATTTATCGCAATAAGAGATATGAATCTTCTCTCTTAATCATACTATTATGAATAATTCATAAAATTATATCAAGGATCATGAGAAGTTTTGTGTTGAGTACATAAAGTTATCAATGTCAGAGTTTAACATTGTACAATGCAGTTGTTTCTTTGTTCAGTATACCAGTGTGGGAAACTCTGTATTTTCTTAAGAAGAGCATTCTAATGTTGTGATTCTAATGGTAATCTATCTGAAGTTGATGTGAGGATAAACTGAAGTAATATTGGATCTAGATGGTGTTTACGTTGAGAATTGTATGTTGGTTTTGAGTTTTCGTGATTAGGTATCATTCTTTGCTGGCCTAATATATGACATTTATTAAGAATATTAATTATACTTTTCATATGTTAGTTGGGTCCCTTATAGATATATGGCAGCTTGATATGATGCAACACATGGATAAAAAAAATTTAAATCTTATATGGTACTGACAAGATCTATTTTGATTGGTTTTTTATGTCTAATTTCGTCAAACTAATTGTAACGCCCCACCGTGTGAACCCTAAAGGACAACAACACAATAATTACTGCACAACAATTTTTTATTTTATTTTTAAAGTTAACATAACATACATGTAAAACACATTAATTCATGACATGAATTTCATTTAAGTAGATTCATTAGCACATACATCCCTTGGGGTACACGAAGAGTCATTACGCGACTTAGATCCGCACAACGAAAATAAAAGCCAAAGATATAAACATTAGCAAAATAAACATTAACAAATATAACACATACATGATAAAGCATTGATAAGAAACCATCTGTGTACATAAATACCACATATGTAAGATTAACTTAACGCATTGAATAACAACTACCATGGCCAATATCCACACAGAGATTAACATTACATTGCAGTACAATGTTTAAGAAGTACAATGATACAAAAGTGTTTCCAAACATAAATGGAAACCATACATAAGATAACATGATACAATTAAATAGATGAATGCAAAGTATCATAACTGGCTCCAAGACAAATACAACTCTGGGGTTGCCGCAACAGCACCAATCCGCACCTCTCAATCCTTGACTGGGGACCCAATGGGGTGCTTAGCACGTTCCACCGAACCATGTGAGTCCGAAGACCCACCCCCCGTGCTAGGAGTTGACAAGAAGAGTCCTCAACCAAGAACATCCAAACACAGAACCACAAGACTCAACATCATATAAAAGTATCATAAAATCAAGGATTACAATGACATAATCAACAACACCCAAGAGTCAACATAACAACTTAAAGTCATAAATCTCATCACATAAATCAAAGCAATGACCAGTAACAAGTAACCCAAGGATGATCATGAAACACTTCCAAATCAACTGAATTAATAAACATAAAACAATTCCAAATGCAATTAAATAAAATAATAACATCATATCACAGTACCAAAAGAGTACAAGGTCATAAATCAAATATAAATGAGATCATACAAGACCACAAAGTACACCAAGATATATTAAGGCAATAATCACAAATCAATATAAATTCGTTTATCAACAATCTAAACCAACTCCCACAACCTACTTCCAGAGGAACACAATAAAGTAAACACATGGGCAACTAGGGGAGAGTGTCATCGCATAGTCCTACATGGGCTGTCCTGTGCTCTTCCTCCCAACTGGAGGCACCGGTCCCATCTATGGCTGTCCTATGCTCTTCCTCCCAACTGGAGGCTCCGGTCCATAGGGTGACTAATGCGGAGCCATGAACCTCTCGTGAGGACGAGGTCACGACCTTGTCAACCACGGCCTTCTCAGCCTTCCATTAGTCTGCAGAAGCACTAATGAAGACGAGGCATCCAATTTTTTTTAATCTTGTAATGATGTTACTACCCAACCCTCCTAAGTTAATTATTAGGTTTTCACTTGATTCTTAACTCACTTGTGGGTTATCCTGAGCCCTTCCCCTTAAGCGGGGCACCGGCCCCCACGAGGAGCCACTCTCCCTAGAGACCCAACCACATAAAACCAAGAAACCAAGGGTTGTACAACATAACAAGAATATTATATCACAACTGAGAAGCATGCGAGGCATTACCCATCTCGCTATAAATACATAATCAAAGTCTCAACAATTCCCGTACAACCCTTTTCAAAATCATGAGACCAAAACACTTGCCACATCAAGGGCACATAAAGAGAGAGAACATCAATTATCAATCATCTCAAGCCTCTGGAAGCCAAAAAGAATGAAAACCCACAAATGAGGGTAAAGTGAAGCAACAAGAGTATTTCTCCAATAATTCCAACACAAGGATAAAATTTCATCAAATATGCGAGTAACTCAGAAAAGCCATAAAAAGGAAAGATTCATCAAGACCCATCCACAAATCAACAATGGTGTCACCTCAAATAGGGAAACGCAAAAGAAAATCAACCTTTAAACAAAATCACTTAATAAAACCAAAAGCCACCAACTAGGTATTCCACGGGAGACCTCAATTTTCTCCTCGCAAGAATCCCTTAGATTGGTACGTAAATCACCATCCTAAAAATCAGAAAACATGGCAACAACAACAATTATCAATTCACATTATCAATCAGAACAAAATCAATCTTCTCAACAAGCAGGCCAATTACAATCTCAAGTTCTAAATAACTATCCATATAAGAACCTCATCGATTAGACACTCGAATTGTCATAAAGTGATCCACTAGCTAACAATCCAAATGAAAATGATTAAAAATGAGAACTCAATTCAAGGAATAATTTTATTTCGTTGCTTCAAGTTTATGAAATCAAATAGAGTTTATTATAATACTTAACCAAGTCCAAGGATACACAATTCCATAAACGTTCAGTACAAACACCCATGACACAATACTCAACAATTACTTAATTAGAATATACAAATAAGAGAATCATTGTTCCTAGTAAATTTCTATAATATGAGAGGAGTTGGATATTAAGACAATGTCTATTTAATTCATAAACTAAAAGAAATATAAAGGAATTAAAAGATATCACCAAATTAATACTATAAAATTAGAACACCAAATAAGAGAACATATAAGAAGAAATAAATATGTACTTCATATTTTAATTTCCATTATATTAAAAGAAATCCCAAGTTAATATTCTCAACCTACCTTTCCATTTAAAATTAGATACAATAATTAGTAATATTCCTTATCATTAATCTCATAATTAAATTAAAGATTATTTCCCTCGAACAATAATATTTGAGACAATCTTAATACAATTTCCTAGTTATTTAGCTTACACACTAATCTTACCATTCTACTCTAAGGGTTATAAAATAACAATATTCACCTACAAAATAATTCCATAATAATTGTGATAATAATAATATCCTGAATTTCTTAATCTTCTTAGACAATTTGCTAATCATTTAATAACGGAAATAACCTTTATTCCATTTTCAGTGTCAAGGAAACTTAACTTTGTTTATCTTTATTTAAGTAACCATTTAAAGAAAATGAAGAGACATATTTTAATATCTATCTCACTACACATTTATCACAATAATGACTCCATTCCCCTATAGCTATATGCACATAACATTCAACCTCTAATTCTACGAACACACAACCTCCACATATTTCACCTAAAGCCAAGAGACACCAAGATTCTAAGAACTACCAAAGAGACACCTAAATATACTAAGTTATTTTATCTTCCTTGCTATTCGAATTTCTCATTTATTCATCTAGGAAAACACTTTGCTACAAATCAATTTCTACATGCACAACATAAATACAATATTCACTCCAATATAACTAAGGTGAGAAATGAGAACATGATGTTATTTATTTATATATCTATGAAGAACAGATTATTGTTTGAAATGCCTTCTACCAGATTATTACCTATATATATATTTTATGACTATAGGACTATACTATACTTAGATCACTGCCTATGAACCCTACTATCACTTCAACTTGAACTTTTCACTACTTAAAACTACAATGAACTCAGCAATATCCTGGAACAATGACTATCATCTAAAGCATATACACATACTAATCAATTCATGAAACTAGAGAGATTATTTAAACTATTAAATTTCCCATTATGACCAGGTGAGACGGCTGAGACGGATTTCAACCAAAATCAGAGAGTTTATTTAAATCTATACACTCTGCCAGTGACAAGTTATCTATGAAATCAGAGAGATTAATAAATTTACTACACCTTTGCTAATCTAAAGTTGCAGCTGTAACGGGTTGCCAAAGGTTCAGGGAGATTATATAAATTTAGATTACCAGACTATGTGAAGGAGCTCATCTAAACACTGTATCCAATAACATCAATTTCTCTCAGCTTCGACTGAACGGAGGTAATTGGCAAAGGCTTGAAACATTGTGCAGACCAAGAGAATTAAATAATCTGCTCATTGGTCCTCAATTTCTTCACTTGAACAATCTGCTCATTGACGGCATCAGAGAAGACACATGAACCAAGCTTCCTCCAAGTTTGAGATGGTTACGGTTGCAAAAAAAAAACGTGAGAAGCCATTTTCCTTCAGTCTTGAGGATAACATTTGGGATTTGATAACTTCAAGAATAGTTATTAGAGATTTTATCATTCAAGATTTTATTCCTACCCGTCAATCACAATTTCTATTTTGATGAATTCAATCTCAGATAAAAGCAGCTAATACTAAATGTAGTTTCCATTATGGACCTTTATTAACAAACTTACTTAATGAAAATTCTGATAAGATGGAGCCAAATCTAACTATTGCTGGAGTAACAGAGGAAAGTGAGGAGGATAAATAGGCTTAAGAAACTTCCGAGAATGTAATTGATAGGAGAGACAAGACATTAGATCATGGGATGTAATGGTTGCAGGAGATGCATCAAACGGATAAAGACACACTCTTGGACAATGTTAGAATCATTTTTCACAAAGAGAATGGATACAAGCGAAATTACTGATACATGCACATCGTTATTCTTGCTTATCTGAAAGGAAGATTTAAAAAAAATTTAGAGGAGGCAGTAAGAGTTTAATAAATTAATGTTACACCCAAAATAGAAATTTCTCTGCCGACTTGGAACAAAGGTAGTATAAACGAAATGTTGATTAAGCTCTATGAAAAGGGTATTAGTGGGGAAATAGGAAGTAATGTTAACAATGCCCTTTCCCAAGAAGTGCAGATAATGAATCATAAGGATCAATGAAATTGTGAGCCTAAAAGAGAGGGTGTAACGATTACCCAAATGATCTTCCTAAAACCATTAGATAAAGGTCAACAGTGAGCGGCCTATTCTAGATTAAAGATTTAACTTTCTTGGATCTTGATTGTAACATGCACAAGGAATTCTGAGATAAAATTTTAGGAGTCTTTAATATGCTTAAGACTCTCTAACTTAATGCACAACCATAAGAGAAGTATGATAATAGCTCATAACGATTAAAGTAAGGATTTTCCATTCATGAAATATTGATAATGCTAAACTAAAATCTTAAAATCTCTTACTTGTGTGAGCTACGCTTCTCCGTAGATTTCTTCTAGGATGCCATTCTATGAGGCATTGAGAGCCAAATCCCCTTAACCCAGAATGACCCTTCCTCCTTTCATCATCCCCCCCGAGCTAATGCCATCCGAAATCCTCTTAAAAAGACAAGTCCTTCTTTTCCCCAATTTGTTTCAGGCCCGAAAAAGACATAGTCCTCCCACAAAGTTGAATATAGCTATTATTTATTTAGCTAGCAATAAACTATTCACCTTCCCTTTTCCAATTGCTTTCCTTGTTAAAACACTTTAGCTTCCTATCTATTTAAATTCCTTATTATAATAATGATCTTTGAACAACTAATGAATTATTAATTATTATCGAATATCATTAAAGAATACTTTTACAAAACAATTAGTTTATTTATTTATTAATAACTCTTTAATTATTATTTTATAAAACTAATTTATTTAATTTTCATCTTAATTTCTAGTTTTATTTACTCAATGCTATTTTAATTAATTGAGTACAAATTCCATCAAAAATTATGTTAACACTAATCACACACAAAACAACAATAACGCAATTAAACACTTACACAAAATCTGGAAAGGTCACAACGGAGGGGCACTACACTAATTTTTGATATATGAAATATACTTGCATATATATAACTCTTTGGAGTTGAAGTGGAAGTGAGAGTGTGGTGAAAGATGTGTATGATGTGAAGAATATTGAGAATGTGCAAGATTAAATGATTTATCAGATGCAAGCAATATATTGTGGGAGAAGTCAAGGATTAGAGTAGAATTGTTATGTGACTACTATGTAGAGCAGTACTTCACACTCAGAGCCTCACTGGAATTGAAATCATCATATAGAAGGTACATTCTATCAGTTCATACTTGTGGTAGTGAGCCATACCCTTTTGTATCTTGGCAGTAAGCCATTTCATTTTGTATTCTAGCTATGAGTGTTTTAAGCACAGTGAGTCTTGAGAATGAGCCCTGTAATATATTGTATCTAGATATAATATATTGTGAGCTAATCCTCACCATGGTTTTTCCCATTTTGGTTTTTACATATAAAAATCTATTGTTGATTTATTTTGTGGTTTCATGTTCATTTCAATCTCTTCATTCGTATTTGTAGTTATATGTTCTTTAATAATTGGGTGGTTTACAATTGAATGGTTTAATAGAATATTGATTCACCCCCACAACCATTATTCTAGATAATCAACAATTGGCATCAAAGCTTGGTTCCTCTGAAGAAGTGTAACAACTTGAGGAAGGTCCCAAAATTTGAATACATGGAAGATCAAATATTTCATATTCCTCCAAAAGAGATCTCTACTAAGAATACAAAAGAAAATGAAGATTTGAAGGTTAATATAAAAGAAGAAAATGAGTGCATTAAGAAGCTAAAAGAAAGTTATTGTGAAGTCAATAATCAGTTATAGAAGGTATATGATGATATCACCAAATTTCTAGAACAATTGGAAGAGAAGAGAAAAATTGAAGGCTATCAGAAAGATAAAATTCAAAGGAAGATTTATGAATGTACAAAGCTTGAGAAAGAAGTGGTAATTATGAAATTAAATTTGAAAAAGACAAAAAAAATTGAGGATAAATTCAAGGAAAGAACTACAATGCTTGATGAGTCGATTACTTCTTAGAGACATGCTATGGATAAAAGTGGTTTAGGATTTGAAGAAGGACAAAGTTCAAACGAGAATCAACCTCTTGACATGAAGACTTTGTGTAATGGTGGAAAATTCAAGGATCTAAGAAGAATGAATGATACTTTATCGCTCGTCGGCCAATGTTTTGAATATAAGAGGATTGGACATAAAGTTATGGAATGTAGAATTCATAAGTTGAACAAGGAATTGTATTCATTTAATAGCTATTTTTATCATTGCAACTTATTTGGACAAACAGCTAACCAGTGTGAATATAGACCGAGTAAAAGAAAATTCAGATGGAAGAATATTATTCATGATTATAACAAATTAAGACACTTTTCCAGACATTGCAAATCAAGGCACCTTACCAAAGACTATATAAACAAAACTTTGAAAGGTGACTATCTGGAAAAGGGATATGAACTGATCATGGATCCAAATGAAATGAGAAAGGAAATGAAAAGAATGGAAGGTGAATTTAAGCTAAGTAAATTAGAATCATCAGTTTTATCTGTGCCACCCTTTGGTGCAAATACGCTCGTGAAAAATTAATCCATGAAATTCCTAAAGGGAGTAATAATCAGAAAATTTAATAAACCCTTCAGTAATAAATGATTTCATATCAAGAAAAATTTGCATTTAATAAGGTTAAAAGGGTATGTGTAGGATCATGATGGGCCAAAAAGTGGCAATATGATGGGTATTTGTAGGGTATGTGGCTGACGACTTTTTTTTTACCCAAAATTGATGAAATGAAAAGGGTTTTTAAAGGAGATTCTCAGCTTTCCACCAATATAAATTATGGTTTACTTTGAATTTAATGAATAATTATTATTCATTTTCTATTTGAATTACGACTAAAGTGTTAATTGATAGGTTGATTGAAAAAAATCTATAGCTTTCAAATAGTATCACATATTTTGAATCCAAACCATGCATCACATTCTATGTTTCACATACTATAGGATTAGAAAAACAAAAAAATGAATTTCATGAAGTTTTGACCAAGTTAAGGTGGTTAGACATACAAGTTTTTATTTTTTTTTAATTTGTAATAAAAAAATCATAATCAATTATTTACTTGGAAAAAAATTACAAAAAAATATGCATCACATCTAGACATGAGTCCTCTACTTATGTCTAAAATCTTATAAAAAAATATTATCATTTTATTGTGGTTAGGGTGGTCAGACAAACACCTACTTCTTATTTTTTCCCTAAAATTTAAATACTACTATATTGAAATTTCAAAGTTTCACCAAATAGATTTTTGTTTTCTTAAATAAACCTAGTAGTTTAGAAACTACATTCAATTTTCTACAAATTCTATTCTTGCATATTTTTTAAATAATATAGATAACTTATTGAAATTTTTGCGTCAAGTTGCCTAACTCTGATTTTTCTGAACTTTTTGCCACTTAAGGGCCTTTTTTTTCCATGATGATCCTACACATACCCAAAAATTAAAGATTTCATGCAAAGGGAATTTTTAGACACACATGTGAATAATTAATTTCACATAATTTGAAAGGATGGAAGTGTACATGGGTGATCCCACAATACTGGTTTATAATTTCTGGGAGATCCTGATTTTTGCTAAAATCCCATATTTTAAGAAAATATAATGATTTAAGCCCTAAAATGTTTCATTTAAAGGATTCCAATTGAAGAGGGTTTGATTGTACCACCTTAGATCAAACCCCTTTGGATAGAACCCCGCTAGTTTTAAACCATACCTATAATGGAGTCTCATTTACACCTATCAAAATGCTAATAAAAAACTGCTTTTGATTTACCTTTTGGGGGATCAAATGAATTCATTTAAAATTATTTTTTTTGTAAGTACGTAGTCCTTATTATAAGCTTCCTAAAAAGTATAATTTTAAATCAATTTAATTTTAGTATTATATTTATTTTTTATTTCTTGTGAATGTAGGGTTTTGATTGCAAATCAAGCTCTCTATTCTACACATGTGAAAAAATTGCAGATTATCAATAAAAAAATTGAAAAATATCAGTGCACTAGATATTGAAGTCCTTGATCCAACCAAAAAATAAAATTGAATTTTGATATATACAATAAAAGTTATGTTGTATGGAGTCTGCCTATGTATTCATTTTAATTGGTTTGACTTCAAAACATGATGAAGGAAAAAGTATTTAATAAAACATTATGAAACCAAATGAAAGCGCTAGATATCATACTCACAAATCTAAATTCAAAAAATTTAGAATTTTATCATTCATTGAAAAAAAGTTATGTTTTATACGGTGAGCATCACTCCTTAAAAATGGTGTTTACTGAAAAAAACTAGCTTTCAAAGGAGATGGAAAAATAAGTGCAATTAGATTCCAAAATTTTTGAAAAAAATATATTTAAAATCTACAAAGAAAATTTCACAAATCACTAGTTTTCATCATCTTCAAATTCCTCATGTTTGAGTCGCTACAGGTGCCCGAAAGTGAAGATTGAGTTAGAAAAAATCAGCTCAGTGTCTAGTTTGGCCAAAAATTGTAAACCAGTATTGTGGGATCACCCACATGAATTTCAAGGTGATCTACTTGTAGTTTGAATTATTTATTGCAGAAGCATTTGGAATGAAAGAAATAAATTCATAAATGTTAAGAAAAACATATTAAACAAAAGGCATTTATGGAAAAGGAGAAGCGTGCAAAGGAAGCTTGAAGAAACTAGAGCAATTCCATAGAGAAAAGGTTTAGGACTTAGTGGGAAAGGAAGAGGAAATTGAAGTGGACTCGAGGCATGCTCCAAAAGCTGAACATCAAACCCTATTATTCATTGAGAAAATTACAAAAGTATTATGCTTAAACAATTTTTCAATTGTATGGAATGGATAATTCAAAGGTAGGGAATGTTTCAAAAATATTACAAATCAAATTAAGGAAGAATTCTCTAAAAAAATTGTTGGAAGCATCAAAGGGTGCATATTGTATCATTCCTCTAGAATATTACCTACTGAAGACATTTATGGGAAAATTGAGTAAATGTCACTAATTCGATTAAGTATTTTGTGGAAGAATGAGTTGGAAGAAAATAGTGATGCATATAAAAGCTTAGTTATAAAGAAATTCGATGTATGGTGGAAATTCTCATTTTTTGAATTCGACAAGAAATACATATGAATGGATTTAAGCAAGATTCATGGTGAATCTATTTGGATTGATGAAACACACCTAATAACCAAAGAAGTTATAAGAGATGTGACTAGTTTGTGTTTCTCTGGACCAATTCTGAGACAAAAGATTGTAAATGGTCAAGAGATAATTGAGATGACTAGTGTGACCCTTGAAGGAAAATAACTCATTTTGAGTACTATTAAATATCTAGTCATTCAGTATGCTGCAATGATTATTGGACACAAAATTTTCTTACAAAGCAATGACTACATTTTGGTTCCCAAATTTTCTATCCACTTGAATCCTAATTGTTAGATTCAAGGAGAGATTTGGCCAATGAACAAGAGATTGAATTGAAAACCCTTTTGTCCTGCACTTTGGGCTCTTTGAAACTCAAGAGGGTGATCCCAATAGTATACTTACAGATAATTATCTGGAAAAAGTACCCATAATACTATAAACAAATGATTCTCCTTTAAATGCTTAACAAACACAATACCTTAAAGGTTTGGCTGACCTTCATGGTAATGTTTGCTTTAAATATAAGTGATATAAAGAATTAAATTCCAGACACACCAACAATAAGATAGATAAGTAAAATTGGTATAAAATTGTAGCTACTCACAAAATAATCTCGAGAAACTATAAAATTACAATACCAATGCCTAATCCTAGGGCAGAGTCATTTAAACAATGAAATTGAAAACTCATTACAACATTATCTATCCCATAACTGTGCCTATCAGATGATGCATTACAACATTGATACTAGAAAGTCAATTGGTCATTCTTAATAATCCCAACATATAATTACAGAAACCTCTATCTATGGTAATACTATTTAATTCATTCTTTGAATGATAGTAATAACACTAAACAGACATTCAAGGAAAAATAGGAAGACAAATAACATAAACCCTTGATTTCTTATATTCATAATTTGTGCAATACATACTATGGAGACAACCAGTTCATATTATCTTCATATTTACATACAAATATGACAATGCCATGATTTATTTCTTCATTGCATGTCTAAAATTAATTCAAAATCCTAAAACCAACACTATACATTTGGTACCTTGTCACAAAATGGTATTCTTGTGAGACAAAGAAATAGCAACCTCCCAGAATGAAGCAAAACAATTACACGTAAGGAACAAGAAACCCTAAATGATAATATTCATCAAACAATCAACTCCATTGATCAGTAACAACCTCTTTGCACTTGAAGAATCTTCAAACCACAATTTGATTCACGCCTCTTGCATTTTCCCTCGCATTTTCATGCCCTACAGCTAAATTTTTTGTCTTTTCTGTGAAGAACCACCATTCATTTCCACCAAATGTAGAAAAATCCATTTCTTATCATTACCTTGCAGCTATAAATATCTTCTCTTTACCATGAAATCCCTTCAAATTTCTCTTTTTATCTACAACTATAAAAAATCATTCACTTGTTTTTCTTACTTTCACTTAACAACAAAAAATATTCCTTTAATATGAAAAACCCTTTCTCTCCTCTTCGTTTTTCTTTGCAGCTACAAATAATTTTGGTTTTCCCTGTGAAATCCTTTTACTCTACTTTTGTTTCATACAATAAATATTTTAACTCACTTTATTAGGCTCTAAAATAATTTTTTCCCATGGGACTTACATTTGCAGCATTTTACATTTTATTCTCTAGCAAAGAATGTTAAAAATATTTACTCTAAATTTCATCTTCAGTTTTTCTATAGCCAAAATCCTTCTATTTTTAGTACCAAAAGCTTTAATTACATATTTGGTTGTATAAAAATTTATTTGCCCGAGCACCTAGAGTTTTACTTTCATTCACTTATGAGGGATTTTATTTTTGTTTATTCAGGCCATAAAATAATTACCCTTGAACATTTTATTTCACCCCCATGTAATTATTTCCTAGCACTTGAATCCCTTCTTCACACAGGCTGGTGGGAAAACACATTACAAAACCAAAAACTAAAATATTTAATGCGCTAATGAAGGCCTCATAAAGTATTGAAAATATTAAAACTTTTGTATAATCATCCCCGCTCCACCACCATTGATGATGCTATCAACATTTTTCCTCATGGGTTGGTAGGGAAAGTCAACCTTAAGTAGTGCTCAGGAAAAATATAAAAAAATTTGGATTCTAGTGCAAAAATGGAGCTTCTTCAAACAATATAATACATTGTATCTGCAAGATTGGGATGTATTTTTCCATACTAGAGGCATTTTAAAAGAGCCAGGATGCTTTTTATTGTGGCAGGGGTGTTTTTACAAGTGTTGAGTCATTTTTATGGTTGAAAGCGCCCAGAAAATGACTAGAACAGTGGTGAAAGTGTTCCCAACACATGTGGATAAGTCTAGGTATCATTTAGAAGGTGGAAAACATCATTTGTAGCACATAAATAGCTTAAACAATCTACCCTAGAGCAAAAAAAAGTGATTGCACTCTAAAATCTGCTCCCTCTACAATAAAAGATCTCTTCCTTGTAGTGATGAAATGTGTTCAAAACATGTGGAAACAAGAATAATGAAATTCCAAAACCAAATCTTTCAAATTCATGGTCAGAAAATGCTTCTAGCTTACCTCCTCGGTTCCTCGTGAGATTCTTGTGTGAGCAAAATTTTTCACGGGTTGGCGGGAAAGCTCTCTTTAATAAAGTTAAAACTTTATAAAGCTTTGAATTATTTAAAGTTTCCCTAAAATTCCTTTATTCATGTACATTCTGCTATTTATAAGTATTTAAAATACTTAAAATTCTTAAAATATTTAAAATATGTGCAATTTGGAGATTAGGAAATAATGAATATTTTAATTTTTCCTGTGGTCAAATTAGACATAATTCACTGTGGGAAAACTTGGACACCTATAGCCACAAAAATTTGTGTAAGGACATTATCAATTATTTAGAGAAAACCCATTTCCTCAAAACTTGCATCACTGAAGGATTACTGGGACCTCCTTTGTAAATTGGCATGTTAGATGCCTTCGCTGCAACTAAAATGAATTAAAATAATGTATCGTATGATCTTCCATTTTGAAAAAAGAGGATCTAGAGATGTTTTGGACAAAAATGATATATAGTTTTCCTTTAGAATTGCAAAATTTGAAACTTTTTGGAACACCAATTTTGATCTGGTCGGAGTCAGAAAATAATTAAATGACCAATCAAAACTCATCCTGGGGACTTGAAACTAAGCATGCATGTAGAAATTTGAACTAAAAACTCAATGCAAAAAATGGCTAGGAAAAATTTATCCTGAGGTGCAATATATTAATATCCAAAGTGGCTCAATCAGACTTTTTTGCAACTACAACTGTCAAAAGCTAATTAAGGCTCACCAAGTCACCATCCCAAAAAAATACTAAATCTTCACCTGGGAAACTACCACTGGAAACACTAAATCATTTAGGTTCCTTGAGTATGTGTGCAAAAGGGTTTTCCTTCAATCCATATTCTTCACTAGATATTAAGGGTCAAAATTGACCTCCTTGAAATATTCAGATGTCAAAATATGACAAACTGTCTTTGCTTTTGACCTGGTAAAAATATCAAACTTGATCTAGAGAATTTCAAACCAAACCAGGGAGCATATGAAAATCAGGGAAAAGTAAAGAACCAATCCGTTTTACATGACGATCATCTAGCTATGAAATATTAGTCTGAACAAGAGTCCACTTCGTAGGCCTAAGAGTGTGCAAACAACAAAATAGTCCTAGAGCCCTCCAACTTGTCACTTCAAAGCCCTATCAAAACTCATCATAGGAAGCTGAAATCAAACATACATGTTCACACTTGAAAATTAGATACACTCAGCAAAGGATTTTGCATGAAATTAAATGGGCTCTGAATTATGACCCTCCAAAGTAGGTCACTGAGGCATATTTTTTAGGTGCATTTCTGAGTGTGCAAAGCAAATTTTTCATCATTGGTACTTAAAATTTTACAAAATTTTATAGTCCCAATAGTGGCTCTTTCTGCGGATGTCTGTTCCCCAGTGAAAAAAATGAAAGATTAGAATCTTCTGGAAGAGTAGACCAAGTGCCATAACCATTAGGTGATAGAGTGCTTTTAATTCACAATTTTTTAACCTCACTTGGTGGCCCCAAGCCACCAAGTGAAAAAAGGGAAGTCATTTCTTACCTCTATCAAACACCAATTTGTTAAAAGAGTTGGTTTCCCTCAATCCATACTTTCCTCTGGCACACCACAACAACATGAGTGACTTCATTTTTTCAAAAACAAGTGTCTAGTTTCCTTTGAACAAGTGAGAACTTGCTCCTTGTTTAACTTTATTGTCATATGACAACCAAATCACATAGGTCACATCACTGTTACTCTCTTCAATTTTTGAATTTTTAGCAAGTGGTAACATATGAGGATAATGATAAAGACTATATGAAGACATAGTCTTATTAATTTTACTAACCCACTCATAATGATTAGGCTCATAAAAGATATCACGTCTCGAAAATAATGTGCAATCTTCCTATGTATTAAGCAAAGAATGCTCACACATTTGCAAATCCTTCAACTAAATTGCATCACAAGAGATTTTATCATCATCCCAATAACACAACCTAGTCACATTATTATACATCTCAAGGTTCTAAAAACAAGACTTATCAGCATCCACAAGTCCATTGTCCACATTCAAATCATAGCATTCAAAAAATGTGCATCAACATCCCAAAAAATGTCTTCCACTTTAGGATCATAAACAAGGTTGTCATCATTCATCATGTTATCACAAAAAAGCTTCAAGTTGAACCGTAGATTTTTGGTACCCCACAAGACTCTCTAGCTCTTCTAGGGTTTTGCACCTAAAAGGAGAGAGGTAGGCCAAAAATGCTAGCTAGGTTCATTCAAATTATGCAATGTAGGATGTTATTATGCTTAAATGAGATGAAATAAATGAAATTAAGTGATCTAAATCACTAATTATGAATGCAAAACCTAAGATTTATGCTATGTTGGAAAACATAATGTGATATGAAAATAATGCGTAAAGAATGAATAAATGAAGAACATAAAGAAATGAGTTGAACTAGTGTGCACCTGGAGGTCTGATGAGGATTTTGGAATGTTTTGGATGTTGTCTAGAATTATAAAAAGTTACCAATGGGAATCATTCATCTAGGGTGGCGAATCAGTTATGCTTCTGATGACAACTGTCGGGAACCAGTTTCTGATTGTCTGGATCCAAAATCTGACAAAAAATAGATTTCCAACCTTAAGGTGGGACTCATTTGCTACTAGTGGTGAATCAGTCCTCTCCCAATATTCTGAGAAATCAGGAGACAACTCTGCAACACCAAATCTGAGGATGCCTGCTTGTTGGGTTGTCGAAGTCAATTATGCAGGAAATAGACAAAATACCTTCTCCAAGCTTGAAATGTGGTTGATTTAACTTGAAATACCTTGTTGACTTGTTGACCTTTTTTCAACACCTAAATACTTGTTAAATCTGCACACAAAAGTCTACAAACACACATGCAAGAGGGGAAAAATGGTTGAGGGTTAGCAAATAGGGGTTTTCCTTGGTCAAACCCTTAATGAAATAATGAAATGAAAGAGAATGATAAACAGATAACTTCAAAATGCCATAAACTTATCAAACCCCTATTGAATAAAATCTGAAGTTATGTCAATGGATGCTCCAAAATGCTTGATGAATGGTTGATTTGATGTTGTAAAGAGCTTGAATGGTTTAGTGAACAAAAATATTGCCTGGATGTGATGTGCGATTGTAGGAGATGTAAAATAATCTGAAAATCACTTATTTATACAATCTTGTTCCTTAGAACTCGTTGATGTCCCATCACAGGCTGGCATCAAGTGATTTTGAATAAAAACCTGAAAGGAAATTTAAAATATTTTGAATTTAGAGCCAAGGGGGACTCATTCGCCACCCATGGCGAATGGGTCCCACCTACGACTTGAAAATGGGTGTCAGGAATTAAGTCATTTTTAATGTTATTTGTCAGGTTTACATTAAAGAATACACTTAATTAAAGCTTATAAGGGCATAAAGGGGTCAAATATAGTATAAGAAAGGTGTAAATAGTGAAATTATGCCTAGAAAAGCATTAAATCATGTGACAAGATGTTACAACACTCCAAAATAGGACTTGTTTAGTGACGAAAAGGTGATTTTTAGGTGAATCGTAATGAATAGAGTCTAGAAGAGTGCAAAAATGTTTTACAACACTTCGAAACACCTTCAAAAGATGTCATTATTTAAATTTTAGTATGTAAATATGCATGTTCAAGCCACATTACAATATAAAATCATAGCAAAATAGGCCAAGCATCATGAAACGAGACCTAAAAGGCCATGAAAATGACAAGGGGCCATTTTTATACGACATGCAAGTGTAGGTTCATATGACTCTGAATCTTTTTTTACAACAAAACCCCCAGAGTGAGTGTTCAAAACACAATCACTCTGACAAGAAATATCACACTCAACATTGCCTCCTATTGCATCAACATGAATGTTTGAATTATACTGCTCATTAGAAGTACTATGAGTTGTAGATAAAAAAAAAAGATCCTCATATGAATCCAGGTGATTGACACAATCACATTCTTCAAGTGGAAACTCATCATAAGAAATGTCACTAGTTGTACTAACATTTTCCTCTACATTTCCACTTTCATGCACAACTACATCTATGTTATCCTCATGAAAATAGTCCATAAAACCTTCAAAATCAGAAAAAGAAGCAACAAAAGTTGAATAATCAAGCAAGAAAAGAGTTCCCTATTCACCATTTTCATCACCACTACACATATTCTCTACACAATCAGCTACTTGAGCTAATTCATTCAATAAATCTCTTGCATGCATATCCTTTTCTTCATTCATACTATTACAACAATCAACAGGGTCACATTCTTCATTGTCACACTGAAAACCATTGTTTGTTTCTTCATTACAACTACTTATGGATGATCTCTCCAACTAAAATTCATTGCAAACTTGGTCATTTTTATCTAATATGCCACAACTTTCAAGATTATTCCCTAAATTAGCAAACTCCTTTTACTCATCATCATGAAATCTTGTATCAATGCTACACTCAACACTTGTAGAATTTACATGACCAAGTGTACCATAGAAATATTGATTACATATTTCTTCTTCAGAAAGAATGCTTAATTCATATACCTCATCATGCTCTTGTCAAAGAGAACTTGGATTTCCATTGTGTTTATTGTTAGAAAAGAGGATGTCTAATTCACCCTGATTTTTAGCATCAATTTGTTCCATACAAGGCTCATAAAATATTACACCATCAGTACAATATGAATTGAGATGACCATTCAAGGAGCACTCAAGACTATTAGAGGCTTTCATAACATCACTATGTACCTGTGAGCTTTTAGAAATATTGGCATCATCATTATTTAAACATTTATCACTTAAGGAAATCAATTATAGTGCTTCCTCTAGAAAGGAATCATAGTCACTATGGTTGCAAATAGAATTCTAATAATCTTGATAACCGAGATAGGAATGATTTTCAGCTAGTTGTAAACTTCCATCTACAAAACCATTGTTGTCATCATGAAGACATGAAACTTCAGAATCAATATAATCTTCAACTGTATATTCAAAGTCCATAGATGAGAAAATACTTTCATTATCATCTGCATCATTGCAACCTTCTTCTAATACAAAAAGTTGGCTCTCTATTTCTATTTTTCTAGACAAAATAGAAGAAACTTCACATGTTCCATTCATTTCAACATGAACATTATGGCTGCAATCTTCATCTGGGTATATTTCTTCTATAGGTTGTTCAAAAACAACTTCCTCATTACTACAAGATGCATTATCGATATCTTCTACTATACCATCTAGATCTATTTGATTAAGTATAGAAAAAGTACCATCACATAGGTTATTCAAGATATTACTTCCATATTTCTCTATTAATTCTTCAATCACTGAAATCCATTGATATAAACATTTAAGGTTAGGGGGCCTCAAGTGGGATAGCATGGTACTTAGACCTGGCTTACAATTCTCACAGAACAAATTGATGTGAAATGATTCATCGGGCCTTTTAGATTTTGGTATATCAAATAGAAATTTCATGAATCTATCATGGAAGTAATAAGGGGATTCATCCTCAAATATTTCTATATCACACAATGCATCAATATATGATATGGGTCCAACCTAATTTTGAGATTTCTCTTCAAATTCTTCTTCGGTATGTAGATTTCAATTGTTAGATGAGAATTCATTATTCACTTCACCAAAATGATCCATGAACAGTATCTTAAGCTCTTTCCATGAACATAGGGAATGCATTGACAAACTAAAAAATCAAATTTCAATAGTATCTTCTAAAGTTCTTACAAAAAACTTCATCATAGCATCCTCTTTTATTATGTGACAGTCTTCCATCAAATAAAGAAAACCTTGTACATTCATTAATGTTGACTCTTCAAAACCTCCTCTAAACATAGGAAAACATTCATTAATTATTCTTGGGACATAATGTGGATGTGGACACCGATTTTGGTATCTAAGGGTTCTCTAACTCTTCTAGGGTTTTTCACCTAAAAAGAGAGAAATTGATCTGAAATGTGTAATGTATACACTCAAAATAAATGCAAGGGTGTATGTAATATGCCTAAATACAATGTATAAATGCAATAAACTGAAAAAGAAAGATGATTATTAATGAAAAACCTAAGATATGCAAGTTGATTGAAAACATAGTGATGTATGCAAAAAGAGCTAGAAAGATGAATATAAATTCAAATGAAGCAGAAAAAAATAGAAAAATAGAAAGCATGCACCTAAAAATGTGTTGAAGACTTGGATGAAGACTGGAAATGCTACTAATCCTTTAAATTTGGCCTAGTAGGACACTTACGCCATTCTGGGTGACCTAGTCCTAGATCTAGAAAACTACACCAGAGTCTGTTTTAGCCAAATGGGTATCTAGAACTATAGAAAACACTCAAAAATAGCTTCATTGGGACTAAGTTGCCACTGTTGGTGAATTATTTCACTTCTGAATTTCTAAAAATCTAAAAGTGGAAACGGAAGCCCTTGGTCTGCATTTTGGTTCCTAACTCGTGTTTGGTTCCGAAACTTTAATTTTTGGGCATGAAAGTGAATTTTAGTGGATATTTTGGCTTTGAAAACAAGGAGCGGTCTTCAAAAACTTTGCAAACTATTCTTCAATGATCTTCAAACCTTCAAAATGCCTAAATCTGCGAACACACAATAAAGAGAAAGAAATGGTGAAAGTTAGGGCATGGGAGTTTGCCTTGGTCAAACCCCTTTTAAGGTAATTAAACTAAAATGAAGAAATAAGAAAATAAAGCATAAAGCAATGGAGTTAGAGACTTACCATGATGATTGACCTTGATTTTCTATAGCAATAGATGAAGATTTTTCTCTTGAATGTCTAAAAAATGTTATCTTGATGTCTTAGAATGCTAAAACCCTAACTTGCTTGTCTTGAGAACGTGATGAATGATGGATGAAATTATGATGAGTTAAGATGATTTTTGAATTAGGGTTTAGAGACTTGTATTTATAGGAAATTCTCCTAATTTTCCCATTAATTTCATCCCCAAGGCCGACGTGAAGAAAGAATAAACTTAAAATCCAAAATTTCCTGCTCAAACCTCAAAAATAGGCCAAATTGGACTAAGTCACCATCCTGGGTGACTTAATCCCACCTGGCAGGGACTCATTCACCCATATGAGTGACTTAGTCTCAGAGGGGCCCTTTTGACATTTGGAATGTTGGGGAATGAGAAATTTCAGTTCCTATTTTGATTTCATCAAGTATTTGATGAAATTATGCCTTGGGATGCACAATATGGGGCCATAGGGGCCTATTAATGATGATGTAAAGGGAAATTAGGGATTGGGAGACAAAATTCACTGTGAAACTGTGATTAAATACACTTTGCACCATTAAAATGAGGTCCACATAGCATAGAAATGAAAAATATCCAATGTGAATGTGCATGACGCATTCCAACACTAGATTAGAATCAAGTTTAATTTACAAGCCTTCTAGATGAATATGAGAATTCCATTATATACATTTTTCAACATTGAATTAGGGAAAGAAGGGTCCATTAAGTCTAGAGAGGTGTGAAATTCTTTTACAACACTTTACAACACCTTCACAAGAGATTGTTAAATGCATTTTATTCAGTTTGCAAGGGTCCAAGACCTAGTGTGAATGCATAAAACACATCACAATGCTAAATCAAGGCCTCAGTAATTCCAATTTATCAAAAATTATTCCCATATCAAGAAAATTATACAGTTCTTTGTGACACATTAAGCCCCCACTTTAGTGAGAGGATTAAATTGCTTCAAACTCACACTAAAGTAGACATTTAAGAGGGGTCCAATTGTACCAATGCAGATGATCTAGGATAACAAAGATCAAAGGAAGTTATGCAAGCCCCCAAGATCCAAGATCCTAAGTCAAACCAACATAAGCATAAGAAGATGTGCACAAGGTGAATGACTTGTAGCAAGATAAGATACATGATCATACAATGGAAAGAACTCAACTTTAAATGCTTCGACTGTTTGTCCAACATGTCGTGGACCAGATCTAGGTTACATGTTTGGAAAGAAAATACATACTCAATTTGGGGTGACATAACTCATGGCTTTCCACTGGGTGAGAGATCCCAAAAGGTGAGAAAAATACACTCACGACTGGTATGTACTCAGAAACACACATGTGGCTATGGGGAAAATTTATGCATCGGAATGGGCTTCCCGTTCAACCATACAAAAGTTATACACCCTGATAACTTTGATAAGGTGCTACAATGAAAATGATCTTTGAGCTCTATGAGGTAAGCAAAACTTTGTATGCTTGACACTCATAGACATTGTAAATGCAAGATAGTGTAAAGAATGTTCAAAGGGATTTTGATTAGTTCATGCAAGGTCTCATCTTAGGGAACATTATGCTTAACATTTCCAAGAGAGAATGTGTCGAAGAAGTATCAAATTGTTGGAGGGAATCAAGAAAAATGAGACCACCAAGAATAGGACACATCACAAGAAGAAATATATCACACAATGAAATGTAAGTGTTGATGTGGGTATGTGATCATCATGGGAAATGTGCCCTCCAAGAATTCAAAAAAATCAAAGTGGTGAAAAATTCAAAAAAATCAAAGTTAGGAAACCTAACATAAAAATTTGAATAAGTTATCTATATTATTTCAAAAATATGTAACAATAGAATCTGTAGAAAATTGAATGTAGTTTCTAAACTACTAGGTTTATTTTTAAAAAAATCTATTTGCTGAAAATTTGAAATTTCAATGCAATAGTACATAAATTTCAGGGAAAAAATAAGAAGTAGGTGTTTGTCTAACTACCATAACCACAATAAAATGATAATATTTTTTTATAAGATTTTAGATATAAGTAGAGGACTCATGTCCTGATGTGATGCATATTTTTTTATAATTTTTTTCTAAGTAAATAATTAATTATGAATTTTTATTACAACTTTTCAAAAACATAAAAACTCATATGTGTGACCACCTTAACTTGGTCAAAACTCCATGAAATTCATTTTTAATTTTTTTTCATCTAATAGTAGGGTATGTGCAGGATCATCATGGAAAAAACAGGTCCTTAAGTGGCAAAAAGAACTAGAAAAATCAGAGTTAGGCAACTTGATGTAAAAATTTGAATAAGTTATTTATATTATTCAAAAATGTGTAATAATAGAATATGTAGAAAATTGAATGTAGTTTCTAAAAAACTAGGTTTGTTTTTTAAAAAAATAAAATTATTTGGTGAAAAATTGAAATTTCAATGCAGTAGTACTTAAATTTCAGGGAAAAATTAAGATGTAGGTGTCTGTCTGACCACCCTAACCAAACTAAAATGATAATATTTTTTTATAAGATTTTAGATATAAGTAGAGGACTCATGTCCTAATGTGATGCATATTTTTTGTAATTTTGTTCCAATTAAATAATTAATTATGAAATTTTGATTACAACTTTTAAAAAATATTAAAAACTCGTATGTCTAACCACCTTAACTTGGTCAAAACTTCATGAAATTCATTTTTTCTTTTTCTAATCCTAGAGTATGTGAAGCATAGAATGTGACACATGTTTTGGATTCAAAAAATGTGATACTGTTTGAAAGTTATAGATGTTTTTCAATCAGTCTATGAATCAAGACTTTAGTCATAATTTGAATAGAAAATGAATAAAAATTACTTATTAAATTCAAAGTAAAGGATAAATTATATTGCTGGAATGCTGAGAATCTCTTTTGAAAACTCTTTTCGTTTCATCAATTTTGGGTAAAAAAAAAGTCATCAGCCATATACCCTTCATATTGCCACTTTTTGGCCCATCATGATCCTGCACATACCCAGTATATGAAGCATAAAATGTGATGCATGTTTTGGATTGAAAAAATGTGATACCATTTGAAAGCTATAGATTTCTTTCAATCAGCCTATCAATCAAGACTTTGGTTGTAATTCAAATAGAAAATGAATAATAATTATTTACTAAATTCAAATTAGAGCATAACTTATATTGGTGGAACACTGAGAATCTCCTTTGAAAACCCTTTTTGTTTCATCAATTTTGGGTAAAAAAAATTTGTAAGCCACATACCCTACACATACCCATCATATCACTACTGTTTGGGCCATCATGATCTTGCACATACCCATGTATGCCCCCACTTTAAAGTGGTTGTGAACACCATTACTATGAGAAATTGCTTTACAATAGAAGGAGGACATGAGAGCTTATGTAGAAATCCCTATGCCAAGTCATATGTTTCCTATAAGCTACGTCATGAAAAAGGTAGTATGTGGGTATGTGCAGGATCATGATGGGCCAAAAAGTGGCAATATGATGGGTATGTGGCTGACAACTATTTATTTACCCAAAATTGATGAAACAAAGAGGGTTTTTAAAGGAGATTCTCAGTTTTCCACCGATATAAATTATGTTTTACTTTGAATTTAATAAGTAATTATTATTCATTTTCTATTCAAAATTATGACTAAAGTCCTAATTGATAGGCTAATTGAAAAACATCTATAGCTTTCAAACAATATCACTTTTTTTGAATCCAAAACATGCATCATATTCTATGCTTTGCATACTATAGGATTAAAAAAGGAAAAATTGAATTTCATGAATTTTTGACCAAGTTAAGGTGGTCGACATACGAGTTTTTTAATTTTTAAAAAAGTTATAATAAAAATTCATAATTAATTATTTACTTGGAAAAAATACAAAAAATGCATCACATCGGGCATGAGTCCTCTATTTATATCTAAAATCTTATAAAAAAAATTATCATTTTATTGTGGTTAGGGTGGTCATAGACACCTACTTCTTATTTTTTCTCTAAAATTTAAGTACCTGCATTGAAATTTTAAATTTTACCAAATAGATTTAAAAAAAACCTAGTAGTTTAAAAACTACATTCAATTTGCTATAGATGCTATTCTTACATATTTTAGAAATAATATAGATAACTTATTCAATTTTTCACGTCAAGTTTCCTAATTCTAATTTTTCTAAATTTTTTGCCACTTAAGGGCCTTTTTTTCCATGATGATCTTGCACATACTCATGTCATATGTGAGCCAACTGAAATCATTTCATCCACATCCCAAGCTTGGTATTATATTTTCATGAAAGGTTAATGATTATTTAAAAGAGGCAATGGTAAGTGACATATGAGGACAAGGCTACATAACCCCTTGCCCCAACTTAGTGCAGGACAAAGATGAGCTGAAATGATGGAGAAGATGCAAGGTAGAGTAAAAATCAATATCAATTAGAGGGATTAGGTACCCCCACATAAGGAAGAAAACAAAACTCCTTAAAATATTGGATTTCACTCCTCCAAGCCTTACATTCATTAGTGGAATGACCATGAACTCTATGATATGCACAAAATGAAGTCTTGTAATAAAATTTCTTTTGAGTTCTTGGAGGAAGGGTTATCATGTGATTTTGGAGGAGTCATGACAAGATACCCTTTTGATCAATGGGAGAAGGTGGTCATGTAGTTTGGGAAAAAGATACATCTTTCTTAGTATTAGTTGTCATACTTACCCAAGACTCTCCAGATTGCGATATTTTGTTCCCTTCATTGTAGGAGGGTGTAAAATCTAATGAACTCAAATCATTAGTGTTTTGCAAGATGACATTGATATTAAGCAAAATTGTGTTTATTTGAAAAGGATAACCTTCAAGAACACTAGTGTCTATTGTTGTAGAAGGATGTTTTGTAATAGTGTTGATGTTGAGTGAAGCCTTGGTGATTTCGATCAAAGGACAATAACCAAGACCATGAATGGTTTGGTGTGTGATAGGATCTATAGCGTTGCAGATACCTTGTTTGTTAACACCACATCCTTTTCCACTTTATCCAAGTTCTTTCATAAGCTCATAACCACATCCATAAAAAATTTACATTTCTTTTGAATCAAGTGGTTGTTTTTTATTAAGTTCGTCCATGTTTTTTGTGTAATTTGTTGGCTTATGTTTTGAAGTGGTGGAGGTGGATGCTTTTGAAGGATCATCATAGTTTTGTGTTGACATGACTTTGTCAGATTCTTTTGTTGTAAGCTTGCATTCTTCCATGATTGTTGGTGTGGAATCTAAGGAACGCCAATCATCATCTAATAGTGTTGTGACTTGTTCAATATGTTGTGTTTTGGCTTTTCATTGCACAGGTTCCACTTGTGTGGTGGGGGTTATGGTGTTCAAGGGGTTCTCTTTGTTTTTCTGAAGTTGCAAGACAGTATAAGGCCCAAGATCAATGTCAATTGTGTAGATTGTGTTATTGTAAACATATTTTATTTTACAATGAAGAGTTGAAGGTACTACATTCATCTCATGAATCCATGGTCTTCCTAAAAGATTATATGAAATATTATGGGGCATGACATGGATTGGGGTGTTCAATGTGACTACTCCAACTTTAATAGGTAAAGCAATTGAACACAAAGTGGTTTCTTTTCTTCATTGTCAAATCCCTTAATAGATAAAGAATCAGGTTGAATTTTTGATCTATCCATGTGAAGCCTATCTAAGAGGTTTACACTACACACATTAAGGGTTGAGCCATTGTCAACAAGAGTTTTCTTTATCCCTGTCATTTTGTATTGAGCTATGATCATGAAAGCATCATTTTGTTTTTGCACTTCCAAAGGGGGGAGTTCCCTTTGATGGAAAAAAATGCCAGCATTCAATCCTTGAATTATGGATGCTTTGTCATTTGGTTGTGCACTAGAAGGAATAGGAATTTTTTGTAAGGTTGTTTGGACCATAGTGTGATAGGTAGGTGAGTTATGAAGAAGGTCCCTAAGGGATATCTTTGTAAGAGTATTCTTAAGTTTTTCAATAAGTTCATACTCCCTAGGAGTCAATCGAGGAGCACTAGGAAATATTGGATTAGGAAAAGATAATGGTGTTGGTGTGGGTCATTGTGGTCACAATTTTTTTCTAGTGTAGTGTGTGTTAGAAACAACATTATGCATAGGTGGGTAAAGGTTAAACTTGGGTTTAGGTGGAGGTGGAGGTTTATGTGACAGTGGGTAAAGGATAAGTTTAGGTTGGTGTTGAGTTTGTTGTTAGTCTGAAGGTGGGTAGAGAATTAGAGGATTCTTAGGATGTCCCATGGGGTATCTATGGGGTCCATTGATTGAGGGGGGTTGAATGGACACTTGCGCATTCATAACCTCAGTGGTCTTGGCTTGATTTATTTCTAATAAAGTGCAATCTAGAATCACCTCTTTAGCTAAGGAAGATAAATTACTATTGTTGTCATTTTCAAACACCATTATATTCTCCCTAGGAGGAGAGTTTTTAGGAGAACTATGAATCAAATGTTCTTGACATTCATGGATTGGTTCTTCTAAAATAACTTCATCACAAGGGGAATAATCAATGGTTGAATTACCTTGCTCAATAAGGGTTTCCTTAGGTGAAAGGGGACAAGTAAGATTCTCATGAATCTCATTGGTTATGTTTTCTAACATAAAAGCATCTTTCATACAACTAGGGGAGATACTAGAAGAAGAATAAGTATGATTATAATGATGATTTATTACTTCATTCCTTTGTTCCCTAATGTCTTGCAAAATAGGAGAGGTAGGTGAAGGATCATAAAGAGGGTTATCATAGATCTTGAAAGTTTTCTTATCTAACACCGACATATCCTCATCACTATTATAAGAGGAGAAGATGTTATGAGATGAACATAGGTAGGATTCAATACTCTCTTATTGTGTTATGTGATCATCATGATTGCTTATAGTTATGTCCTATTTTGTAGTAATAGTTTTTCTAATAGGAGAGGTAAGAGGAGAGAAACAACTCGGGTTGTCAAAACTCTCATCAATTGGTTCTTCTAGCACAATAATATCTTCTTCACAAGTGTGAGAGATAATAGGAGAAGAAAAAATGTGATTGTTAGGATTATCCGAGGTTTCTTTCACTAGAAAAACCTCACCCATAAAAGGAAAACTAGGAGAGGGATAGATGACAAACAAAATGAGAGGGTAAAGGACCTCATATTCATATGCACCTAATAAAACTCGCTTACAATATGTAATAAGATCTAAAAATAGAACATGAACTATGATAACTATAGAGTTTTGTAATGAAAACATGATGTAATTATTATTCTACAAACTGTAAATGTAACCATGCTAAAGCAAGCATGCAAAAGAGGAAAGGAATTTTTTAGATTTTAAGGATGGAAATTGACTAATTATGCTATGTAACAATAGGAGAATGCAAACTTGAAATTTAAACCATGCATGAAAGGAGATAATTTAAGCTAGATCTAATGAAATGCATATTATAGAAAC
This sequence comes from Sequoia sempervirens, assembly GCA_007258455.2. Classification (NCBI taxonomy): domain Eukaryota; kingdom Viridiplantae; phylum Streptophyta; class Pinopsida; order Cupressales; family Cupressaceae; genus Sequoia; species Sequoia sempervirens. Next base: position 673,007,823 of record VDFB02000003.1, on the reverse strand, counting down.
TCAACCACCTAATACAAATAGGTAAGGCCAACAAACAGAAGCTTAAAAATGGGGTTTTTAGCTGTGTAAATCATAGTTTCAAGGGAAAAAAGGGGCTAAGTCGCCCAAGGTGGTCAATTAGTCCCAGTAGGGATTTTTTTTAGATTTAAAAAAAAAAATTGATGGATTTTTATGTTTTTTGGGTTGTAGGATGTAGGCCTAAGATAAAAATACAAAATTTCAAATATTTTAATTGATTTAAGAGGCAAAAATGCAAGCTAAATCCACTTTCACTAACGCAAAATTTGAAACCGTAGAATGAAAATTAACTAATGCAATATGCAATGCAAGCTAATTCTAGAATGATGAAGGAATCCAAAATCAGAAAATAAAGTACTCTAAAGGTGGGTTCACCAAAATGTGGACACAAATTTTAGTATCCAAGGGTTCTCTAGCTCTTTTAGGGTTTTTCACCTAAAAGGAGAGAAATGGATCCAAAATGCTTAATGTCTACATTAAAATTCAATGCAAGGATGGATGTAATATGCCTAAATACAATGTATAAATGCAATAAACTGAAAAAGAGAGATGATTATTAATGCAAAACCTAAGATATGCAAGTTGTTTGAAAACATAGTGATGTATGCAAAAAGACCTAGAAGATGAATAGAAATGCAAATGAAGTAGAACAAAAAAGAAAAATAGAAAGAATGCACCTAGAAATGTGTTGAAAATTGGGATGAAGAATGGAAATACTACTAATCCTAAAAAATTTCCTACTAGGATACTTACCCCATTCTAGACGACCTAGTGGGTATGTGCAGAATCATGATAGGCCAAAAAGTGGTGATATGATGGGTATGTGTAGGGTATGTTGGTTTTACAAATCAATCAAACCAATTAATCCTATAGAATAGCCACTTTCTAATAATCAAACTTAATGGTAGACTTGGCCAACTTATAGGAAATGGAATTAGAACACATTTCCCCTGCTCTTCAAGCTTTATAGGACCTAATGGGGTAACCCCTTAGCAACACCTAAAGATTTAAACACATACTAAACAGTGTATTGCTTAATAGATAATGATCTCACCAAATTATGCTAAGAAAAATAAAATATCATTCAACATTGGCTATGACATTGAATGAATTTCATCAACCAACATAGAGAACATGTCATACATAACTCAAAATATAGAATTGAAATGGTTTTTAATCTTAAGAATTGGAACCTAACTGAAAATAGTAGATGCATAAAGATTGACAAATGCCAAAAGAGGGCTATGGAGTCTTATAACCAAAACTATATCCAACGGTGTTTGACATGTTTTGACGATCTTAGTAAATGTTATCACATTATGACAACAAGACCACTGAAGTTTTATCTCATAATCCTTCTTACAAATCCACCTGTAAACATAATACCCATGTTACATTTGTTAAAGAAATTACTCCATCCACAAAACATAAGGAAATAACATATGTAGTTGACATTAGTTAAAGCAATTACACCATTCATATAACATATACCAATAATAATTGCAACTCAAATGTAGAAAATGTGCATGAAAAAACCCAGATAATCTTTGATTATTGAATTCAAAAGAGAATTACATTTCAACCATGGAGACAATTATTAGGTAAAATGTAAACATGAAAGAATAAATCAAAACACATAACACTTTGGATTAATGATGCAGTTACAATTCATCCTAGCTTTACAAATCTACCCAGAGCTTTTGCTTGCCTTGTAGAGCTTTCAAAAAATGGAACCCCTCCAAATCAAATCACAAATTAAATTTTAGGAGAAAAGAGAAGAGAAGATAGAAGCCCTAAAAGAATCCACTGTTCACACATGGCATCTTCAGCTCCTTTGATTTTGTAATAGAATGAAATTTAGAAAATGCCTCTTTACTCTCCATTTTCGCTCTTCTTTGTCTTCACTTGCAAATCTTGTGCATCTTTTACTCTACCTATAAAAAGTCATTTACTGGCTCCATTTTCACTTGCAAGTGAAAAATATCACTCTTGGGTAAAAACCCACTTATTGGTAGTTAAAATTTTATTTCATCTTGCATTTTAACTTTGCAAATTAATCCAAAAAGCCTTCAATTTAATCTTTGTTTACCTACAATTGACTTGACATTTAATTTAAATGGAAAATATGTAGCCATTTCATCTGCAAATGGTTTGACATTCTGTCAAATACTCATCCTGCAACCACTTGCATATTCATTCTACTTGCAACCAATTTTTTCTCAATTGAGCTTCCAACTTTTACATCACCATTTTTACTTGACACAAATTCTAGATCTCCCTCATTCACTTTGCAATATAGAGAAAACATTTAAATGGTTGTCATTGCAAAAGAACCATGTTCCAGTCATTAGAAATGATTGTTGGGCATTTACGTCTTGAATGAAAATTTTAAAACTATTCAAAAAACATTAGAAAAATTTCCAAGGTTGGAGAAATGGTTGCAAATGGATTTGCAATCATGTAAGTCATTTTTTGTTGCAGCTAGGCCTGTTAAACAATTTCTAAGTATTTTAGAACATCATATCAGCCAATTTCTTCAATTTGAATGCTCCAAAACCTCCCCTAAGTGTTCAAATAGGGATAGGACACTTATTTAATCTATAAACAAGCTTTGGGCAGCCTCAAAAGAGCCAAAGAGGTGCTTCCCCACCAGCTCGTGCCCTTCACAAAACCTCTCTGAAATTCTGACGAGCTGGTGGGGAAAGGATTTGGGTGTAAATTTTTTACTTGTATTTCACCTTGAAACATGTAAAAATGCTTTCAAAGACCCCTCCTAACATTTAAAGCACCAAAAATACTTTAAATATTGCAAAATTTTGAAGTTGGAAAGAGGAAAAAATAATTTTCTTGTTGGCAAAATGGTGAAAAACTGTTAATCTCAAATGAGACAACTTGGAGCCATGATTTTTTTGCATAGGAACATTATCAATTATTTAGAGAAAACCCATTTTCTCACAACTTGCATCATCTAGAGATTTCTAGGACCTCCTTTATAAGTTGGCCTATCGAATGCCATTGCCACAACTGAAATGCATTAAAATAATGCAGCATAAAATCTTTGATTTTGACAAAAATAGAGTTGGATATTTTTTGGACCAAAATGAGAAATGGGTTTCCCTTAGAATTTCAAAGTTTGAAACTTTCCGAAACACCAATTTTGATCCAGTCGCAATCAGAAAACAATTAGATAACCCATTAGAACTCATCATGGGGGCCTAAAACTGAGCAGGTGTGTTACCATATGTTAAATGAATATTCTCACTAAGGGGATTTGCAATATGAGATTTTAGTTGCAAAATATTAATCAGCAAAGAAGGCCTCTAGGGCATATTCAACAAGATGCAAGCCTAGGCTATGTCGATGCATTGAAGAGATATAAGCACTTCAAATTTTTAAAATTTGAAGGTGCCATCAGGGTATGTGGATGATGACTTTTTTTTACCCAAAATTGATGAAATGAAAAGGATTTTTAAAATAGATTATCAACTTTCCACCAATATAAATTATGCTTTACTTTGAATTTAATTAATAATTATTATTCATGTATTCTATTTGAATTACGACTAAAGTCCTAATTGATAAGCTAATTGAAAAACATCTATAGCTTTCAAACGGTATCACATTTTTAAAATCTGAAACATGTGCCACATTCTATGCTTTCCATACTATAAGATTAAAAAAAATGAATTTCATGAAGTTTTGACCAAGTTAAGGTGGTTAGACATATGGGTTTTTATATTTTTTTAAATTTGTAATAAAAAAATCATAATTAATTATTTACTTGGAAAAAAATTACAAAAAAATATGCATCACATCGAGACATGATTCATCTACTTATATCTAAAATATTATAAAAAATCATTATTGTTTTATTGTGCTTAGGGTGGTCAGACAAACACCTACTTCTTATTTTTCCTTGAAATTGAAGTACTAGTATATTGAAATTTCAAATTTTCATCATTTAAAAAAAAAAAAAAAAAAAACCTAGTAGTTTAGAAACTACATTCAACTTGCTACAAATTTTATTCTTACACATTTTAGAAATAATATAGATAACTTATTCAAATGTTTACGTTAAGTTGCCTAACTCTGATTTTTCTGAAATATTCACCACTTAAGGGCCTATTTTTTCCATGATGATCTGCACCTACCCTAGTCCTAGATCTGGAAAATTGCACCAAAGTCCATTCCAGCTAAATGGGTATCCAAAACTATAGTAAACACTGAAAATTAGGTTCAGTGGGACTAAGTCGCCACTATTGGTGACTTAGTCCACTTCTGAATTTCTGAAAATCCGAAAGTGGAAATGAAACCCCTCAGTTCGCACTTTGGTTCCTGACCAGTGTCTAGTTCTGAAACTCTAATTTTCGGGTCTTTAAGAGAATTTTAGTAAATATTTTAGCTTTGGAAACAAGGAGATGTCTTCAACAACTTTGCAAACTATTCTTTAATGATCTTCAAACCTTCAAAGTACCTAAATCTATGAACACACAATAAAGAGAAAGAAATGGTGAATGTTAAGGCATGGGGGTTTTCCTTGGTCAAACCCCTTATCAGGTAATTAAACCAAAATGAAGAAATAAGACAATGAACCATAAAGAAATGGAGTTAGAGACTTTCCATGATGATTGATCTTGGCTTTCTACAACAATAGATTAAGATTTTGCTCTTGAATGTCTAAAAAATGTTATCTTAATGTCTTAGAATGCTAAAACCCTAACTTGATTTACTTGAGAACATGATGAATGATGGATGAAATGATGATGAGTTAAGATTATTTTTTCATTAGGTTTTAGAGACTTGTATTTATAGGAAATTCTCCTAATTTTCCAATTAATTTGATCCCCAAGGCCGACATGAAGAAAGAATAAACTTAAAATCCAAAATTTCGTCCTCAAACCTTGAAAATAGAGTAAATTGGACTAAGTTGCCATGCTGGATGACTTAGTCCCTCTTTGAAGGGACTCATTTTCCTAGATGGATGGATTAATCCTAGAGGGTCCATTTTGACAGTTGGAATGTTGGGAAATGAGAAATTTAAATTCTTATGTTGATTTCATTGGGTATTTGATCAAATTATCCTTTGGTATGCACAATATGGGGACATAGGGGCCTATTAATGATGATGTAAAGGTGAATTAGGGCTTGAGACACAAAATTCAATGTGAAAGTATGATTAAATACACTTTGCATCATTAAAATAAGGTCTCAATAGCCTAAAAAGTCACAATATCCAATGTGAATGTGCAAGACAAATTGCAACACTATATTAGAATCAAGTTTAATTTACAAGCCTTTTAGATTAATGTGAGAATGCCATTAAATACATTTTGCAACATTGAATTAGGGAAAGAGGGGTCCATTAAGTCTAAAGAGGTGTGAAAGTATTTTACAACACTTTGCAACACCTTCACAAGACATCATTAAATGCATTTTAGTCAGTTTGCAAGGGTCCAAGACCTAGTGTGGATGCACAAAACACCTCACAAAACCAAATCAAAGCCTCAATAAGTCAAATTTATCATCAAGTATTCCCATATCAAGAAAAGTCTACACTTTTTGCAACATAGTGGATAACTCTGAATTTTACGAAAAATCCAAAGGGTTGTATCTTTCACTAGAGAACACCTTCCTTTGATGACATGACTCTATTCTAAGCATGACATTACATCTTGTAGATGGAGAACTAGGACAAAAATACATTTTTGCAAATAAGAATTTATTCCCTCTACAACTAGTTAATTCTCAAGATCCATTTCATAATATCCTACTTTCTCATTTCCCTTTCTTCTAATACCTCAGAGTACTGAATAAGGGACAATATTAATGAGAACCTTTGCTATAAATCTTCATATAGAAATATAGAAAAATATCTAAGTACTGTGGCAACCAACTCTTCTGATGATGTGTAAAATTATGTGGAGTCACCACCTCTTTGAAAGAGGAAAAGATCGTCAACCAACAAAAATATTCTTCCAAGATCTAAGTATTTATGAGCTTTCTCCACCAGTACAGCACCGGCCTTCAAGAATACACCAGAAATGTTGCAACAATCTCCTTCAAGTATGCAAGTCCTTGGATCATCTGACCCAAAATTACATATCAACAAAATGGTTAACTCTTTTCAACTAATTCCCCAGTAGAGTCACCAATTTGTTGGTTCCCAAATCTGCTATCCACTTGAATTCTAAAGGGATGCCAAGCCTAATGGTCAGATTGAAGGAGAGATTTGGCAAAATGAACATGAGATTGAATTGAAAGCCCTTTCTTCCCTGCACTTTGGGCTCTATGAAACCCAAGGGGGTGATCCCAGTAGTATACTTATAGATACTTGTGTACCAAAGTACCTAGAATATTGTAAACAAATAATTCTCCTTTAAAATCTTAATAGACACAATACCCTAAAGTTTTGGCTAACCTTCATGGTAATGTTTGGTAATGTCTAGTTTAAACATTAGAGATATAAATCATTAAATTCCACAAACCATAAAAAAATAGATAAGTAAAATTGGTTTAAAATTGTAGCCGCTCAAAAAATAATCTGAAGAAACTGTAACATTATAATACCAGTGTCTAATCCTAGGGTGGAGTCATTTAAACCATGAAATTGAAAACTCATTACAAATTTATCTCTATCATAATTGTGCCTATCAGATGATGCATTACACCATTAATACTAGAAACTCAACTGGTCTCTTAATAATCCCAACATATAATGACATAAACATCTATCTGTGCTCATACCATTTAATTCATTCTTTGAATGATGGTAATAACACTAAACACAAATTCTAGGAAAAATAAGAAGAAAAATAACATAAACCCTTGATTTCTTATATTCATAATCTATGCAATACATACTATGAAGATAACTAGTTCAGATTATCTTCTCATTTACAGACAAATATGACAATGACATGATTTATTTCTCCATTACATGACTAAAATTAATCCAAAAACCTAAAACCATCACTATACAATTGGGACCATATTACAAAATAGTATTCCTATGAGATAAATAATGAGAAACCTCCCAGAATGAAGAAAAAAATTACACTTAAGGAACAAGAAACCCTAAATGACAATCTTCATCAAACACTTGGCATACTCAGCTCCATTGATTAGTTATTGCCTTTTTGCACTTGAAGAATCTTCAATCAACACTTTGATTCATGCCACTTGCATTTTCCCTCGCATTTTTATGTCCTGCAACTAAAAGTTTTGTCTTTTCTATGAAGATCCATCATTCATTTCCACCAACTATAGAAAAACCCACTTCTTATCATTACCCTTTAGCTATAAACATCTTCTCTTCATCATGAAAGCCCTTTAAATTTCTCTTTTTATCTACAGCTATAAAAAACCTTTCACCTATTTCTCTTACTTTCATTCAGCAATAGAATATATTCCTCTACTGTGAAAACTCTTTCTCTCTTCTCTGCTTTTCTTTACAATTGTAAATAATTTTGTTTTTCCCTGTGAAATCCTTTTACTATGTTTTTGTTTTATATAGTAAATATTTCAACTCACTTTTTTAGGCTCTAAAATTATTTTTTCCCATGGGAATTACATTTGCATTTTACATTTTATTGTCCAACAAAGAAAGTTAAAATATTTACTCGTAATTTCATTTTCAATTTTTCCGCAACCAAAATCCTTCTATTTTTAATAGTAGAAGCTTTAATTACTCATCTGGTTGTATAAAAATTTATTTTCTTGAGCACCTAGAATTTTACTTTCATTCACTTTTGAGGGATTTTATTTTTGTTTATTCTAGCCATAAAATAATTACCCATGCACATTTTATTTCACCTCCACATAATTATTTCCTAGCACTTGAATCCCTTGTTCACATGGTAGAGGCATTAATTATTTCTTGGGAAAATAAATATTTTATTCGCAACTTTCTAAATTGTTCCCCGACAAAGTAAAACTTCAAATATTTGCTTTGAAAGAATCCCCATTAAAAAATTTGCACGCCCACTATGGTCACTCCCCGCTCCCCCACTGCATTCTTGTGTCGGCAGTTGCATGAAGTCACACGGGCTGGCAGACAAGCACATTACGAAGCCAAAAAAAAAAATATTTAATGCACTAATGAAGGCCTCATAAAGTATTCAAAATATGAAAACCTTTGTATACTCCTCCCTACTCCCCTACCACTAATGTTGACATCAACATTTTTCCTCATGGGCTGGTGGGGAAAGCCAACCTTAAATAGTCTTGGGCCAAATATAATAAAATTTGGGTGCTAGTGCAAAAATGGAGCTTCTTCAAACTATCTAATACATAGTAGTTGCAAGCTCATGATGTATTTGTCCATACTGGAGGCATTTTAAAAGAGCCAAGATGCTTTTTACTATGGTAGGGGCGGTTTTACAGGTGTTGGGTCGTTTTTATGGTTGTAGGCACTCAAAAAATGAAAAAAACTATTGTGAAAGTATTTCCAACACATATGGGTAAGTCCAAACATCATTTGGAAGGTGAAAACCATCATTTGTAGCACATATATAGCTTCAAAAACCTTCGCTAGAGTCAAAAACGTGATTGCACTATTAAATTTGCTCCCTTTACAATAAAAGATATCCTCCTTGCAGTGATGAAATACATTGAAACCATGTTGAAACAAGAATGATGAAATTCCATTACCAAATCCTGCAAAGTCATGGTTAGAAAATGCTTGTGATTAAAAGCTTTCGTGGACTGGCGAGGAAAGCTCTCTTTAATAAAGTTAAAACTTTATAAACCTTTCAAATATTTAATGTTTCCCTAAAATGCCTTTATTCCCTTGCATTCTTATATTTATAAGTATTTAAAATACTTAAAATATTTCAAATATGTGCAATTTGAACATTAGGAAATAATGGAAATTTTAATTTCATGTGCAATCCAATTGGAGGAAATTCACTATAGGAAAATAGGGACACCTGGAGTGGTGAAAATTTTCATAGGGACATTATCAATTATTTAGCGCAAACCCATTTCCTCAAAACATGCATCATCGAAAGATTACTAGGACCTCCTTTATAAACTGGCCTATTGTATGCCTGCACTGCATCTAAAATGCATTAAAATACTATATAATATGATCTTTAATTTTAATGAAAAAAAAGTTGGAGATGTTTTGGACCAAAATGATAAATGTGTTTCCTTTAGAATTGCAAAATTTCAAACTTTCTGGAACACCAATTTTGACCCGATTGCAGTCAAAAAATAATTAAATGACCCATCAAAAATCATCTTCAAGACCCGAAACTAAGCATGCATATAGAGATTTGAATTCAAAACTCTATACAACAAACAACTTGGAAAATTTCATCCTGAGGTGCAAGATATTAATATCCAAAGTGGCTCAGTCAGATTTTTTTGCAACTGCACCTGTCAAAAACCAATTAGGGCTCACCCAGTCAACATCCTAAAAAAATATCAAATCTTCACCTAGGAAATTGCCATTGGAAACACTAAATCATTTAGGTCCATTGATTATGTGTGGAAAATGTATTTCCTTCAATCCACATTTTTGACAAGATATTAAGGGTCAAAGTTGACCTCCTTGAAACATTCAGATGTCAAAATATGACAAACTGCCTTTGCTTATGACCTAGGAAAAATATCAAACTTGATCCTAAGATTCTCAAACCAGACCAGGGAGCTTATGAATGAGGGGAAAGCAAAGCACCAATCCATTTTCCATGATGATCATCCAGTTTTGAAATATTCATCTAAAAAGGAGGCCACTTTGTAGGCCTGAGAGTATGCAAACATCAAAATAGTCCCAAAACTCTCCAACTTGTCACTTCAAATCCCTGTGAAAACTTGTCACAGAAAGCTGAAATCAAACGTAGATGTTCACATATGAAAATTGAATACACACACCAAGGTATTTGGCATGAAAGTAAATGGGCTCTGAATTATGACCCTCCAAACTAAGTCACTGGGGCAGATTTTTTAGGGGCATTTAAATGATTGTAAAGAAATATTTTCATCACGAGCACTTAAAATTTTGCAAATTTTACAATCCCAACACTACACAGTTTCTACTATTTCCACATAAACTACACTTGATATGGTTGGGAATGGTATGTATTATGACCTTTGTGAGTTCCTTTGATTGCATGTATTAAAGAACTTGGGTATGTGCAGGATCATAATGGAAAAAACAGACCCTTAAGTGGCAAAAAATTCAGAAAAAATCAGAGTTAGGCAACATGACATAAAAAATTTGAATAACTTATCTATATTATTTCAAAAATATTTAAGAATGGAATCTGTAGCAAATTGAATGAAGTTTCTAAACTAATAGGTTTATTTAAAAAAAAAATCTATTTGGTGAAAATTTGAAATTTGAATGCAATAGTACTTAAATTTCAGGGAAAAAATAAGAAGTACGTGTTTGTCTGACCACCCTAACCATAATAAAATGATAATATTTTTTAATAAGATTTTAGATATAAGTAGAGGACTCATGTCCCGATGTAATGCATATTTTTTTGCAATTTTTTTCCAAGTAAATAATTAATTATGAATTTTTTATTACAAATTTTAAAAAATATAAAAACTCGTATGCCTGACCACCTTAACTTGGTAAAAAATTCATGAAATTCAACTTTTTTTAATTTTATAGTATGTGAAGCATATAATGTGACACATGTTTCAGATTCAAAAAATGTGATACCATTTGAAAGCTATAGGTGTTTTTCAATCAACCTATCAATCAAGACTTTAGTCATAATTCAAATAGAAAATGAATAATAATAATTAATTAAATTCAAAGTAAAGCATAATTTATATTGGTGGAAAGCTGAGAATCTCCTTTAAAAACCCTTTTCATTTCATTAATTTTGGGTTAAAAAAATGTCATTAGCCACATACCCTACACATACCCATCATATCACCACTTTTTGGCCAATCATGATCCTGTGCATACCCACTTGAATGAAATAAAAAAGAATAAGAAAAGTATATTTCGGTATGCTACCTTAAAAATTTGTTTACTCTTTTACTTTATGAAAGATTTATCGGTAATTGGAAGGGAAGAATGGAAAAAAACATAACCAATAGCTCGTCAAATTAGGAATTTCATGATAAATCTTGGTGGTTCAGACGCTCAAGAAACTGCTGTTGCAACATTCTTTGGAACAGTTCAGATGAGAATGAATAAAAGAACAAGAATTCTAGAAAATATGGTCGAAAAGTACTCCAGAAATATTAATTTCTTGGTCTCTAGAGATTTTTTCTATATGGAAGTAGTTGAATCCAAACTTGTGTGCATTTCTAAATTGGATTATGAAGCAACTATGGCAGAAATTGATCACTATGCAAAAGTGCTTCTAGAGATCCCCAAGAACCCTAATAAGATAGATGTAGAAGAAATTTCTATGATTTAAGCCTGCGACAGTGCAACAAGAACCAAAAAGAAGAGAAAAGGTGTTATTATCAATCAAGAAATCACAAAACCAAAAGGAAGTGAATTACAAAGAGCTCAATATGAGGATGAAAGGTAAATATTTGAGAATCATTAAAAGAGTTACAAAAAGTGATCCCTAGTGCCAGCTTTAGTTAATCTATATCCATTCTGGAAAATCATAGGAGTGTGATTAACTTTCTGAAAGCACACATCTCCAGACTGGAAGTACAAATAGGAAATAGATCTGCAAAAGAAAATATAGAAGACATCAAGAAGAAATTTGCAGATGCACATCTTAGAGTTGAGAAGGAATTAAATTTCATTCAAGATTGTGAGAAAGAAGCTCAAGAGCTATTATCTTTCTACCTGAATTGGTCCAGTAGGACATTAAATGTAAGAGAAGAAATCAAAAAGAATAAAATTCAACTAAGTACTCAAGTAGATGTGTATGGCTTGGTAGATGACACAAACAATCAAAGATGGTACAATATTATGTAGCTACATAAAAAATTATTTTCCCTATAGAATTAAAGAACAAAAGTTTTTAAGCAGTTTGTGGAACTTAGAGATTTGGTAGAACTCAAGCATATTCCTGTATCAAGTGCACTTCACAGTGTTGGTAATCTATCAAAAATAAATCTTAGTCCCAACAATATGGAAGAAGGTATAGAGTATTTGACTAAGCTTCAACTACGATACAAGACTCTTGCAAGTGAAAAAGGATTATGGAAAGAAGGAAAATCTACATGGGAGGATACCCTAAAGAACGTCAAAGGATCTTCTTCTTTAGGTTAATAATTTTTTTTATATCACGTTTGGTCAATTTTTGATACATACAAATATTCGAGGAATTATACTGGACCCCTTCATGACCTTTTCCATTCATGTCAAAGGGGGAGAGAGAGATAGATATAGGATTTTTTTTGTCAAGAATTTTTTTGTAAGGATAAGCATTAACCTTGAAAGGGGGAGTATTCAGTTGCTTTATATTGGGATAAAAAAAAAATTCAATATGCATGTTGGCATGAATACCAAAAGGGGAGATTGTTGGAAATATGGGAGCCTAGTAACATGAGCATGAAGTGTATATAGGTCAATTTGGCTACTCCAGTGTTGTCATTGATGTCAACATTTTGGTAGCATTTTTGTCGGAAGTATATTTTGTATATCTGACGTTGATCTATACTGGAAGTGTTTTTTATTGATGATCTAGTGCATTGGTTTTTGAGTCCATAATTTACCGCAAGAAGAGATATGACTCTTCCCTCTTAATCATACAATTATGTCTCATTCAAACTTCTATATCCAAGATCTTGAAAAGTTTTGTGTTGAGTACAAAAAGTTATCATTGACAAAGTTTAACTACGTACACTACAGTTGTTTCTCTCTTTAGTATACCATTGTGGGAGACTCCACATTTTCTTAAGATTAACATTTTGATGTTGTGGTTCTAATGGTAATGTCTCTAATGTTATGTGAGGAGAAATTGAAGTAATATTAAATATTGAAGGTGTTTACTTTGAGAAGTGTGTGTTGGTTTGGAGTTTTCGTGATTACATCCCATTCTTAGTTGATATATGACATGTATTAAAAATATTAATTATACTTTGTAGATGTTAGTTGGATCTCTTACAGATCTACACCGACTTGATATGATGCACCACATGGATAATATTTTTTAAAATATTATATGATATAGACAAGAGCTATTTTTAGTGGTTTGTTTACATCTAATTAGGCCAACCTAATTGATGTGTGAAATATACTTGCATATATACATAATACTCTTTGGAGTTGAAGTGGAAGTGAGAGTGTGGTGAAAGATGTGTATGATGTGAAGAATATTGAGAATGTGTGAGCTTAAATGATTTATCAGATTCAAGCAATATATTGTGGGAGAAGTCAAGGATTAGAGCATAATTGTTATGCAAGTGCTATGAAAAGCAATACTTCACATTCAAAGCCTCATTGGAATTGAACTTAGCACATAGAAGGTGCATTCCATCAGTTCATACTTGTGGTAATGAGCCATATCCTTTTGTATCTTGGTGGTTATCCATTTCATTTTGTATTCTGGCTATGAGCCTTTTAAGGATCGTGAGTCCTGGTAGTGAGCCCTGTAATATAATGTATCCAGATATAATATATTTTGAGCTAATCCTCGTGGATTTTCCCATTTTGGGTTTTCCATGTAAAAATATGGTGTTGATATGTTGTGTAGTGTCATATTCATTTCAGTGTATTCATTCTTATGTGCAGTTATATGTGCTTTAATAATTGGGTGGTTTACATATGAATGGTTTAATAGAATACCGATTCACCTCACCCACTCTCATTATTCCAGATAATCAACATGAGTAACCCTTACACACAATCCTTGATTTATTTTCGACCACTTCTCTGTTCTCATTCATCCTATTTATGAATACCCATTTTGATCTAATTATGTTTTTATCTATCGATCTAGGGACCAGTTCCCAAGTTTTATTTTTCTCAATCTACATAAGTCCTTCTTTCATAGCTTCCATCCAATGCTCATCTTTACATGCTTCACTTACGATCTTTGGTTCAATCTCAGAAAGTAAACATAGATTTATCTCGCTAGTAGTAGCAGCTCTACTTCTTGTCAATACTCCTTTCCTCTTATCTTGAATGATTTGATCTTCAAAATGATTTTTTTGATACATTTTACCTACAAACTCGGGATGTATTTGTTCATATTGGGGGCATTTTAAAAGGGCAAGATGCTTTTACTATGGTAGGGGCATTTTTAAAAGCGTTGCATCACTTTTATGGTTGTAGGCACCCAAAAAATGACAAGAATAGTGGTACAAATGTTCCCAACACATGTGGATAAGTCCAATCATCATTTGGAAGGTGAAAAACATCATTTGCAGCACATATACAGCCTCAAAAATCTGCCCTACAACGAAAAACTATAAAATATCTCCTCGTAGTGATGAAATACATTCAAACCATGTGGAAACAAGAACAATGAAATTCCAACACCAAATCCTGCAAATTCATGGTCAGAAAGTGCTTCCCGCTCACCTCCCTACTTCCCCATGAGCTTCCTGTGCCGTGAGAAAAAGCTTTCATAGTCTGGCAAGAAAGCTCTCTTTAATAAAGTAAAAACTTTATAAAGATTTGATTTAATTAATGTTACCCTAAAATGCCTTTATTCATGTACATTTTTCTATTTATAACTATTTAAAATATTTAAAATATGTCTAATTTGAACATTAGGAAATAATGAATATTTTTATTTCACTTGCGGTCCAATTGGAGGAAATTCATTGTGAGAAAACTGGGACAACTGGAGCCACAAAAAAATGCATAGGGATATTATCACTTATTTAGAGAAAACCCATTTCCTCAAAACTTGCATCACCAAAAGATTTTTGGGACCTCCTTTGTAAACTAGCCTATCAGATGCCTTCGCTGCAACCAAAATGCATTAAAATAATGCATCATATGATCTTTGATTTTCACAAAAAGGAGTTGGAGATGTTTTGTACCAAAATGATAAATAGTTTTCCTTTAGAATTGCAAAATTTGAAACTTTTTGGAACACCAATTTTGATCTGGTCGTAGTCAGAAAATAATTAAATGACCAATCAAAACTCATCCTGGGGGCCTGAAACTAAGCATGCATGTAGACATTTGAATTGAAAACTCAATGCAACAAACAAAATGGAAAAATTCATCTTGAGGGGAAATATATTAATATCCAAAGTGGCTCAGTCAGACTTTTCTGCAACTGTACTTGTCAAAAGCCAATTAGGGCTCACCAAGTCACCATCCCAAAAAATACCAAATCTTCACCTGGGAAACTACCACTAGAAACACTAAATCATTTAATTCCATTGAGTATATGTGAAAAAGTGCTTTCCTTCAATCCACATTCTTCTCTAGAAATTAAGGGTCAAAATTGACCTCCTTGAAACATTCGGATGTCAAAATATGACAAACTATGTTTGCTTTTGACCTAGTAAAAATATCAAACTTGATCTCGAGACTCTAAAACCAGATCAGGGAGCATATGAATATGAGGGGAAATTAGGGCACCAATCCATTTTCCATGAAGATCATCCAAATATGAAATATCATTTTGAATAGGGGGCCACTTCACAGGCCTGAGAGTATGCAAACAACAAAATAGTCCTAGAACCCTCAAACTTTGTCACTTCAAAACCTTGTAAGAACTCATCATAGGAAGCTGAAATCAAACATACACGTTCACATATGATAAATTAATATAGTCACAAGGGATTTTACATGAAAAAAATGGCCTCTAAATTATGACCCTTCAAAGTAGGTCACTGAGGCATATATTTTTTGAGGTGCATTTCTAAGTGCGCAAAGAAAATTTTTCATCATGGTTACAAAATTTTACAGTCCCAATAGTGGCTCTTTCTGGGGACATCTGTTCCCTAATGAACATAATGAGATTTTAGAATCCTCTAGAAGAATAGACCGATTTCTAGAACCATTAGGTGAGATAGTGCTTTTAATTCTCAAATTTTTAACCTCAGTTGGTGGCCCTAGGCCACCAAATGAAAAAAGGGAAGTTAGTTCTTACCTCTGTCAAACACCAATTTATTAAAAGAGTTGATCTCCCTCAATCCATACTTTCCTCTGGCACATGACAACAACATGAGTGACTTCATTTTAAAAAAAAATAAGTGTCAGACTGCCTTTGAACAAGTGAGAAGTTGCTCCCTATTTAACTTTATTGTCACATGGAAACCAAATCACATAGGTCACATCATTTCTACTCTCTTCATTTTTTGATTGTTTAGAAAGTGATAACATATGAGGATAGAAATCAAGACTATATGAAGACATAGTCTTACCACTTTTACTAACCACCTCATAATGATTAGGCTCAGAAAAAATACCATGTCTCAAAAACAATGTGCAATCCTCCTATGTATTAAGAAAAGAATGCTCACACATTTGTAACTCCAACTAAATTTCATCACGAGAGAGTTTATCATCATCCCAATAACATAACCCAGTCACATTATTATATGCCCCAAGGTTATAAAAACAAGACTTATCAACATCCACAAGTCAATTGTCCACATTCAAATCATAACATTCAGAAAATGCATCAACATCCCAAAAAATGTCTTCCACTTGAGGCTCATAAACAAGACTGTCAGCATTCATCATGTTATCACACAAAAAACTTTCAAGTTCAGGTTCATATGACTTTGAATCTCTATTTGCAACAAATCCCCTAGAGTGAGTGTTCAAAACACAATCGCTCTGACAAGAAATATCACACTCGACATTACCTCCTATTGCATCAACATGAATGTCTGAAGTATACTGCTCATGGGAAGTACTATGAGTTGTAGATCAAGAAAAAATATCAACATAGGCATTATGTGATAGACACAATCGCATTCTTCAAGTGAAAACTCATCATAAGAAATTTCACTAGTTATACTAGCATTTGCCTCTACATCTCCACTTTCATGCACAACTACATCTATGCTATCCTCGTGAAAACAATCAATAAAAACTTCAAAATCAAAAAAAGAAGTCACAGAAGGTGAATAATAAAACAAGAAAAGAGTTCCCTATTCACTATTTTCATCACCACAACAAACATGCTATGCACAATCAGCTACTTCAATTGATTCATTCAATAAATTTCTTGCATGCATATTTTTTTCTTTGTTCATATTGTTGCAACAATCAACAGGGTCACATTCTTCATTGTCACACTAAAAACCATTATTTGTTTCTTCATTGCAACTACTTTTGGATAATCTCTCCAACTGAAACTCATTGCACACTTGGTCATTTGTATCTGATACACCACCACTTTCAAGATTATTCCCTAAATTAGCAAACTCCTTTGTCTCATCGTCATGAAATCTTGTATCAATGCTACACTCAGCACTTGCAGAGTTTGAATGACCAAGTGTACCATAGAAATTTTGATTGCATATTTCTTCTTCAAAAAGTATGCTCAATTCATATACCTCATCATAGTCTTGTCCAAGAGAACTTGGAGTTCCATTGTGTTTATTGTTAGAATAGAGGATGTCCAATTCACCCTAATTTTCAGCATCAATCATTTCCATAAAAGGCTCAGAAAATCTTATACCATTAGTACAATGTGAACTGAGATGACCATTCAAGGAGAACTCAGTACTATCATAGGTTTTCATAAGATCACTATGCACCTGTGATCTTTTAGAAATATTGGCATCATCATTATTTATACACTTCTCACTTAAGGAAATCAATTCTATTGCTTCCTCTAGAGAGGAATCATATTCACTCTAGATGAAAATAGAATTGTAATCACCTTGATCACCTAGACTAGAATGCTTTTTAGCTGGTTGCAAACTTCCATCTACAACTCTATTTTTCTCATCATGAAGACATGAAACTTCATAATCAACATAATCTTCAACTATATATTCAAAGTCCATAGATGAGAAAATACTTTCATTATCATCTGCATTATTGCAACCTTTTTCTGATATAGAAAGTTGGCTCTCTATTTTTATTTGTTTAGAGAAAATAGAAGAAGCTTCACATGTTCCATTCATTTCATCATGAACATTATGGTTGCAATCTTCATCGCGGTATATTTATTCTGTAGGTTGTTCAAAAAACACTTCCTCATCACTACAAGATGCATTATCAATGTCTTCTGCTATACCATCCGGATCTATTTGATTGTCTGGAAAATGTACCATTACATAGGTTAGTCAAGATATTACTTCCATATATCTCTATCATTTCTTCAATCACTAAAATCCATTGATATAAACATTTAAGGCTAGGGGGCTTCAAGTGGGCTGGCATGGTACTCAGACCTAGCTCACAATTCTCATAGAACAAATTGATGCAAAATGATTCATCAGACCTTTCAGATTCTAGTATATCAAATAGAAATTACATAAATCTATCATGGAAGTCATAAGGGGATTCATCCTGAAATATTTCTATATCACACAATGCATCAATTTATGATTTGGGTCCAACCTTATTTTCAAATTTCTCTTCAAATTCTACGTGGGTATGCAAATATCTCTTGTTAGATGAGCATTCATTATTCTCTTCACCAAAATGATCCATGAATAGTATCGCAAGCTCTTGTCGTGAACATATGGAATGCAATGGAAAACTAGAAAACCAAATTTTAGTAGTATCTTCTAAAGTTCCTACAAAAAAATTCATGATAGCATTGTCTTTTATTATGTGATAGTCTTCCATCAAATTAAGGAAACCCTGTACATGCCTTGATGTTGAATCTTCAAAACCTCCTCTAAACTTAGCCAAACATTCATTTATTATTCTTGGGACAAAATGTGGATAAACCTAGACTTTATGAAAATCCAAAGGGTCGTATCTTCACTAGTGAACACCTTCCTTTGAGGAAATGATTGTGTTCAAATCATGACATTACAACTTGTAGATGGAGAACGTGGACAACAATGCATTTTTGCAAATAAGAATTTATTCCCTCTATAACTAGTTAATTTTCAAGATCCCTTTTGTAATATCCTACTTTCTCATTTCCCTTTCTACTAGTACCTCAAAGTACTGAATAAGGGACAGTATTAACTAGAACTTTTGCTACAAATCTTCATATAGAAATATAGAAAAATACAAAAGAATTGTTGCAACCAACTCTTATGATGATGTAGATAGCTATGTAGAGTCGCCACCTCTTTCAAAGAGGAAAATATCTTCAAGCAACACAAATCTTCTTCCAAGATCTAATTATTTCTAAGTTCTCTCAACCAACAGAGCACTAGACTTCAAGAATACACAAAAAATGAAGCATCAATCTCCTTCAAGTATGTAGGTCCTTGGATCATCTGACCCAATATTATAGATCAACATACTGATTAACTCTTTTCAACTAATTCTCTAGTAGAGTCACCAATTTGTTGGTTCCCAAATCTGCTATCCATTTGAATCCTAAAGGGCTGCCAAGCCTAATGGCCAGATTCAAGGAGAGATTTGGCCAATGAATGAGAGATTGAATTGAAAACCCTTTCTCCCTTGCACTTTGGGCTCTGCGAAACTCAGGAGGGTGATTCCAACAATATACTTACAAATACTTTTTTACCAAAGTATAAAACATACTATAAACAAATGATTCTCCTTTAAATTCTTAATAGATACAATACCCTAAAGGTTTGGCTGACCTTCATGGTAATGTTTGCTTTAGACATAAGAGATATAAAGTATTAAATTCCACACATACCCACAACAAGGTAGATAAGTAAAATTGGTTTAAAATTAGAATCGCTAACAAAATAATCTCAAGAAACTGTAACATTACAATAGCAGTGTCTAATCCTAGGGTGGAGTCATTTAAAACATGAAATTGAAAACTAATTACAACATTATCTCTATCATAACTGTGCATATCAAATGATGCATTGGACCATTAATACTTGAAACTCAACTGGTCATTCTAAATAATCCCAACATATAATTGCATAAACCTCTATCTATACTAATACCATTTAATTCATTCTTTGAATGAAATTAATAACATTAAACAAACATTCAAGGAAAAAAAAGAAGATTGTAAATAACAAAACCATTAATTTCTGATTTTCATTATTTGTGCAATACATACTGTGGAGACAACTAGTTCAAACTATCTTCTCATTTACATACAAATATGACAATGCCATGATTTATTTCTCCATTACATGACTGAAATTAATACAAAAACCTAAAACCAACACTATACATTTGGGAGCCTTTTACAAAATGGTATTCTTGTGAGACAAAGAATGAGCAACCTCCCAAAATGAAGCAAAAAATTACACTTAAGGAACAAGAAACCCTAAATGACAATCTTCATCAAACACTTGGCATACTCAGCTCCATTGATCAGTAACTACCTCTTTGCACTTCAAAAGTCTTCAATCCACACTTTTATTCATGCCTCTTGCATTTTCCCTCACATTTTCATTCCCTGTAACTGAAATTTTTGTCTTTTCTATGAAGAGACATCATTCATTTCCTCTGACTATAGAAAAACCCACTTCTTATCATTACCCTGCAGTTGCAAATATCTTCTCTTTACCGTGAAAGCCCTTTAAATTTCTCTTTCTATCTACAACTAGAAAAAACTATTCACTTGTTTCTCTTACTTTCACTCAACAACAAAAAATATTCCTTTACTATGAAAAACCCTAAGTTCTCTCTTCTCTATTTTTCTTTGCAACTACAAATAATTTTATTTTTCCTTGTGAAATCATTTTACTCTGCTTTTGTTTCATACAATAAATATTTTAACTCATTTTCTTAGGCTCTAAAATCATTTTTTCCCATGAGATTTACATTTTCATTTTACATTTTATTCTCCAACAAAGAATGTTAAAATATTTACTCGGAATTTCATCTTGAATTTTTTTGCAGCCAAAATCCTTCTATTTTTCATTGTAGATGCTTTAATTACTCATCTAGTTGTATAAAACTTTATTTGCACAAGCAACTAGAGTTTAACTTTCATTCACTTGTGAGGGCTTTTATTTATTTTTATTCTGGCCATAAAATAATTAGATGTGCACATTTTGTTTCACCCCCACATAACTATTTCCTAGCACTTGAATCCCTTCTTCTCACTATAGAGGCATTCATTATTTCTCAGGGAAATAAATATTTTATTCAAACCTTTCTAAATATTTTGCTAGAAAAGTAAACTTCAAATATTTTCTTCAAGAGAATCCCCATTAAAAAAATTATAGGCCCACTATTGCCACTCCTTGCTCCCACACCGTATTCTTGTGTCGGTAGCGTGAAGTCATGCGGGTTAGCGGGCAAGAACATTATGAAGCCACAAAATAAATTATTTAATGTTCTAATGAAGGCCTCATAAAGTATTGAAAATATTAAAACCTTTGTATACTCCTCCCTTCTCCAGTGCCACTGATGTTGACGTCAATATTTTTCCTCATGGGTTGGCAAGGAAAGCTAGCCTTACACAGTGATTGGGAAAAATATAATAAAACTTGGGTGCTAGTGAAAAAATGGAGCTTCTTCAAACAATTTTTTTCATTGTAGCTACAAGCTTGGGATGTATTTGTCCATACTGGAGGCATGTTAAAAGAGCCAAGATGTTTTTCACCATGGCAGGGGTGTTTTGACAAGTGTTGGGTTGTTTTTATGGTTGTAGGCACCCGAAAAATGACCAAAAAATTGGTGAAATTGTTCCCAACACGTGAATAAGTCCAGACATCATTTGGAGGGTGAAAAACATCATTTACAACACATATACAACTTGAAAAATTTGCGCTAGAGCCAAAAACGTGATTGCACTCTGAAATCCGCTCCCTCTACAATAAAAGATCTCCTCACAGTGATGAAATGCATTCAAACCATGTCAAAACAAGAATTATTAAATTTCATCACCAAATCCTCCAAAGTGATGGTCAAAAAAAGCTTGTGAGCAAAAGCTTTCGTGGGGAAAGTTGTCTTTAATAAAGTTAAAACATTATAAAGCTTTGAAATATTTAATATTGTACTAAAATTCCTTTATTCCCTTGCATTTTTCTATTTATAAGT
Organism: Sequoia sempervirens; assembly: GCA_007258455.2. Classification (NCBI taxonomy): domain Eukaryota; kingdom Viridiplantae; phylum Streptophyta; class Pinopsida; order Cupressales; family Cupressaceae; genus Sequoia; species Sequoia sempervirens. Next base: position 672,985,835 of record VDFB02000003.1, on the reverse strand, counting down.
ATTTAAGATAATTAAAATATTTCAAATATGTGCAATTTGAACATTAGGATAATGAAAATTTTAATTTCACGTCCGGTCCAATTGGAGGAAATTCATCGTAGGAAAACTTGGACACCTAGAGTCATGAAAATTTTCATAGGGACATTATCAATTATTTAGAGAAAACCCATTTCCTCAAAACTTGCATCGCTGACTGAACCATAGAATTGTGGGTGCTATAGCTCTCTTACACTATTAGGGTTTTTCACCTAAAAGGAGAGAGATAGCCCAAACACTTAGGTGGTTCACTCAAACTAATGCAAGTATAATGGAAATATGAATAAAATGTGCCTAGATGATATGATCTAAATGTAGAAAATTAAAGAAAGATATTGATTATTAAGTGAAAACTAATGAAGTGCAAGTTGTTGGAAAACACAATGTGATATGCGAAAAGAACTAGAAATGACTTCTAAAATGCTACTGATGCTAGAAATTTGGCCTACCGAGACTCATTCGCTATTCTGGGTGAATTAGTCCTAGTTATGAGAAATTGTCTTGGAACTCATTTTGAACAAATGGGTATCCAAAACTACAAAAAACCCTTCTCAGGCTTGTTAATGCGACTCATTCCCCACTAATGGTGAATGAGTCCACTTTTGAATTTTTGAAGATTCAAAAATGGAAATAGGTGCCCTCTGTTTGCACTTCAATTCCCCTTGGGCATTCACTTTTGAAAGTTTGATTTTTGACACTACAAGTGACTTTTAATGGATATTTTTACTTGGTCAACAAGGAGATGTCTTCAACAACTTTGCAATACAAAATTCAATGATTTCTAAGCCCCCAAGATGCTTAAAACTACAAACAAATAAGAAGAGAAGGATAAATTTTGGATGTTAGGGCATGGGGGTTTGCCTTGGTCAAACCCATTTTTGGGTAATTAAACCTGAACTATCATTTTTTGGCTCCTATGGACAACTATTGCTCTTCTAGGGTTTTTACCTAAAAGGAGAGGGATAGGAGCAAAAATGGTAATGGTTCATTCAAATTATGCATTGTATGATGTCGTCTAACCTAAATGAAGTTAACTAAATGCAATTGACTAACCTTAATCAATGAAAATGAATGCAAAAATGAAATTAAAGCTATGTTTGAAAATAGATTGTGATATGCAAATAGTGAAGTAAATGAAGAAAATATGCAGAAGAAAATAAGATGAGTTAAATCAGAGTGCACTAGGGTGAAATATGATGAATCTGGAATGTTGTAGATGCTAGCTGAAATCACTAATTTTTCACAGTGGGACTCATTCACATAGGGTGGCAAATTAGTCCTCCTCTTGGTGAAAAACTATCAGAAAAAAGTTTGTTTGTCAGGATCTGGAATTTGATAAAATTTAGATTTCTAGTCCTAAGGTGGGACTCATTCTCCATAGGTGGCGAATCAGTCCTCTCCCAAATTTCTAAAAAATTAGGAGACAACTCTGCAACACCAAATCTGGAAATCACTACTTGTTGGGTTTCTAAACTCAATTATGCAAGAAATAGACAAAAAACCTTCTCCAAGCGTCAAATAGACTTGAGTTGACTTGAATAACCTAGTTGACTTGTAAACCAATCTTCAACACCAAAAAGCTTTTCAAATTTGCACACAAAAGGCTACAAACAAACATGCAATAGGGGGAAAATGGTTTAAGGTTAGTGAATAGGGGTTTTCCTTGGTCAAACCCCACTTTTGGTAACCAAACCCTTAATAAAATAATGAAATGCAAAGGAATGATAAACTAACAACTTGCAAATGCTATCAACTTACCAAACCCTTGATGATGCAAGTCTAATGTAATGTCAATTGCTGCTTCAAAGTGCTTGAATAGTGTTTGAAAAGATGTAAAATGCTTGAATGCTTGAATGAAGAGGTGAATAAGTGAACTTGATGAATTGGGGATTGAAATGAGGTGAAAATCAATTATTTATACACTTGTGCCTTAGTTACCTATTCATACCTCATCACAGACCGACATCAAGTGTTTTTGAATAAAATCCTGAAAGAAAATTTAAAATGTTATGAATTTGGGGCCAAGGGGGACTCATTCGCCACCCATGGCGAATGGGTCCCACCTAGGACCCGAAAATGTGTCAGGAAATATGTTGTATTTAATGTTTTTTGTCAAGCTAATACTCAAAACTACACTTAATTAAGCATATGCGAGCATAAAGGGGAAAAATAAAGCATTAGAAAGGGATAAATAGTGAAGATGTGCCTAGAGAAGCGTGAAAGCTTGTTAGAAGACTTTACAACACTTCAAAATATTACTTGTTGATGAATAAAAAGTTGATTTTTAAGTGAATTGTAATTAATAGAGTCTAGAAGAATGTATAAATGTCTTACAACACTTCACAACACCTTCACGAGACATCGTTCTTTGAATTTTAGTACGTAAATAAGCATGTTCAAGCCATGTTGCAACATAAAATCAGAGCAAAATAGACAAACACCATGAAAATGACAAGGGGCCATTTTTCTACATCACATTTAGCCCCCACTTTAGTGAGAGGATGAACTTGCTTCAAACTCACATTAAAGTAGCCACGAACATCGAGAAGAGGGTTTGAATGCACTTACGTTAGCATGATGGAATACAAAAATCAAGAGGGATAATCAAGCCCCTAGGATGAAGATCGTATGGCATACTAAGCACAAGAACAAAGGATCACACAAGTGTTGAGATGAATTGGATGAAGCTTTGATCATCAGTGCAACTAGTTGTGGACTAGATCTAGGTTGATTATTTGAAAAAGAGAATGTGTACTCACTCTGGGGCCGTAGAACTTTCGGATGTCCACGGGGTGAGAAATCCCAAAAAGGTAAGATACATATGTTAGTTGGTATGCACTCACAAACACAAAAGTGGTTATGGAAAAAATTCATCTCGCTCGGTGGGCTTCTTTCTCAACCATATTAAAGTTACACTCATTGATAACTTTAACAAGGCACCACAAAGAAAATTGTTCATGAAAAAAAAGATAAAGTACCATAGTCATGTAAGTTGTGTTATGCAAGGTGGCAAAAGGTGAAAATGTTAAATGAAAAAAGTGTAAAATATAAAGGATGTTCCAAGGATTTTTGTTTAGTTCATGCAAGGTCAGTCACTTCAGGAACATTGCGTCTTGAACCATTGATTTTTGGCTCCTATGGACAACTCTTGCTCTTCTAGGGTTTTTCACCTAAAAAGAGAGAGATAGGAGCAAAAATGCTAATGGTTCATTCAAATTATGCAATGTATGATGTTTTCTAACCTAAATAAAGTTAAATAAATGCAATTCACTGATCTAAATTATTGAAAATGAATACAAAAGTGAAATTAGCGCTATGTTTGAAAACACATTGTATAATGCAACAATGAACTAAATGAAGAAAATATACAGAAAAAAAGGAATGAGTTAAATCATAGTTCACCTAGGAAAAATATGATGAATATGGAATGTTGTGGATGCTTGTTGAAATCACTAATTTTTCACAGTGGCAATCATTCGCCACAGGTGGTGAATCAGTCCTCTCCCAAATTTCTAAAAAAATAGGAGACAACTCTGCAACACAAGATCTGGAAATCACTACTTGTCAGGTTGTCGAAGTCAGTTTTGTAGAAAATGAAGAGAAAACCTTCTCCAAGCTTGAAATAGACTTAAGTTAACTTGAAGCACCTAGTTGACCTGTAAACCAATCTTCAACACCAAAAATCTTGTTAAATTTGCATACCTAGGTCTACAAACAAATATGCAATAGGGGAAAAATGGTTTAAGGTTAGTGAATAGAGGTTTGCCTTGGTCAAACCCCACTTTTGGTAATCAAACCTTTAATAAAATAATGAAATGCAAAGGAATGATAAACTAACAACATGCAATTTATATTAACTTACCAAACCCTTGATGATGCAAGTTTGAAGTAATGCCAATGGATGCTCCAAAATGCTTGCATAGTGCTTGAAAATATGTTGTAAAATGATTGAATGCTTGAATGAATAGGTGAATAAGCGAACTTGATGAATGGGGGTTGAAATGAGGTGAAAATGACTTATTTTTACACACTTGTGCCTTAGTTAAATGTCCATACCTCATCATAGGTTGACATCAAGTGTTTTTGAATAAAATCTCGAAAGGAAATTTAAAATATTTTGAATTTGGGGCCAAGGGGGACTCATTCGCCACCCATTAGGACTTGAAAATGTGTGTTAGGAAGTATGTTGTATTTAATGTTGTTTGTTGAAGTAATACTAAAAAATACACTTAAGTAAGCATATGAGAGCATAAAGGGGTCAAATAAAGCATAAGAATAGGATAAATAGTGAAGATGTGCCTAGAAAATAATGAAAGCTTGTTACAAGACTTTAGAACACTTCAAAATAGGACTTTTTGATGAATAAAAAAGTGATTTATAGGTGAATTATAATTAATAGATTCTAGAAGAGTGTAGAAATGTCTTACAATAGTTCACAACACCTTCATAAGACATTGTTCTTTGAATTTTAGTACCTAAATAAGCATGTTCAAGCCATGTTGCAACATAAAATTAGAACAAAATATATCAAACACCTTGAAACAAGACCTAAAAGGCCATGAAAATGAAAAGGGGCCATTTTTCTACTGCACATTTAGCCGCCACTTTAGTGAGAGGATGAACTTGCTTCAAACTCACACTAAAGTAGCCATGAAAATCAAGAGGAGGGTTCAAATGCACTTATGCTAACAAGATGGAAAGTCAATGATTAAGAGGGATGATCAAGCCCCTGGGATAAAGATCCCATGGCAAACTAAGCATAAGAACAAAGGAACACACAAGTGTTGAGATGAATTGGATGAAGCTTCAATCCTTAATCCAACTAGTTGTGGATTAGATCTAGGCTAATTATTTGGAAAATAGAATGTGTACTCACTCTATGGTGACAAAACACATGACAGTCTAACTGGGTGAGAAGGCCCAAATGTACTCACTTTGGGGCCATAGAACTAGTTGTCCATTGGGTGATAAATCCAAAAAGGGTAAGATACATACGCTAGTTGGTATACACTCACAAACACAAAAATGGCTATGGGGAAAAGTCATGCTACTAGGTGGGCTTCCCACTCAACCATATTAAAGTTACAACCATTGATAACTTTAACAAAGCAGCACAAAGAAAAATGCTATGAGCAAATAGACAAAGTACCACAGTCATGCAAGTTGCGTTATGCAAGGTGGGAAAAAGTTAAAAATGTAGAATGCAAAAATGTAAAGTGTGAAAGTATTAAATGTTCAAAGGAGTCTTGTTCATTTTATGCAAGGTCAGTCACTTAGGGAAGATTGTGTCTAATGTCTCCAAGAGAGGACTGATTAAACAATAGTATATTCACAACTTAGGGGATCCAGTGCATTGCATCAGGCCACCAAGAGGAATGTAATATGCTAAGAAACATTAAACTTATGAGGGACATCACACCCAATGTTATTCACAAAGTGAGAAACACATCATATAAATGTAAAGGCTGCACTAGGAACCAAGAATACAAATTAATTATGGTAATGTATGGCCGCCACTTTAAAGGAATTGCTACATATCATTTTGTGAGCAATTACATTAAAGTAGAAAAGAAAAGAAAATGCAAAAAGAAAACAAGACATGAGAGCCAATCTAGAAATCCCTATGCCAAGTCATATGTTTCGAAGTTAGGCTGTGTCATGTCAAGGAAAAATGAAAAACAAAGAAAAGGGAGTTGCCCCCCAAAAAAAGAAAGCACGCCAAACACATAAGGGACCTATGAATTTTGGGTCAGTATGTTTGTTGCTGCAATGTTTTTATGAAAGAGCTCAGAACTATCATCATTCCCCAAAGTACATAGAACTAGAAGAATGGCACAAAGAGAGCGAAAACAAGGAAAAATAGAGTCTATTTTGGGTCAACATGGAAGAGACATTGCGGTCTTCACACCTTGCATCATCCCCAAAAGGAAAACACAAGTGTGTTAGAAACCAAGATCTGATTCCAAACGAGAAAAATCACCTTCCACAGAAGAGAAAAACAAAAAAGCAGAGATTTGCAAAAGATATGCAAAGTGATATATTCGAAGTACAAAATATTACAAGAGATAATTTTCCTTATAAAATCAAAGATGCATAACTGTAATCTTATCTTGAGCAACAAGATAGCTCAACAAGATAAGGATGAAAACTAATTAACCAAGGAATTAAATATGCCTAAGTAAACTTATGCAAAGTGTAATTAATAATTAATTAAACCAACACCCCCCATAAGTGCAACTTAGGAAGAAGCATATTATTATGCAAATATGAGTCCCAACAACAAGGCCTGATTAGGTACTCATGTACAAATGAAAAGAGAGAGAAAACCCCCCTTAGTGAGATGAACTACTGTGAAGAATCACTGGAAGAACTCTGAAGAAGCAACACTAGAACCCCAAATCTGGCAAGCAAGGAAAGATACTTTTGTTTGCAAAATACCATATCAGAATCACAAATGCAATAGCAGACCTGATGCTAAGGAACACCGGAAACTCACATACTGGATCAACCCTGGAATCTATAAGCAACAGTAGATGAAAGGATGAAAGGACCCATAATGATGACAAATCTAGAAGTTGTGTCTCTCGAAGCTAATGCCAAACTGAAACTAAAACTGCCCATAGGATGAGCACCATCAATATTTTGGAACATTAACCATAAAAACATAGCCCTCAAATGAGAAATATCTGAACCAATGCAGATCAAGAACTATAAAATCCCAATGTGAAGTGTGAACCAAAGAAAACCAAAGATGTGTCCAGCGAAGCAAGAAGTAAGCTAAAGGAAAGAACAAGAAACTAGAAAAACTCATGTGATTTGTCACCAACATGAAATATGGATGCAAGAACCCCCCTCAATGGAAATTTATATTAGTTCATTATTACAATACCCAATGATTGCAGAAGGAGAGAATGCAAAACTACAGAAACATAACTGAAAAATGCAAACCTTGTGCTTGAAACAAAAATGAATGCATGCATAAAATAAGGTACACATATTTTATAAATGACCTCATATCTACATAGAGGACAAAACCAGCTTTCCAATGCAGTGAAAATAATGAAAAATGGATAAGCGAGTAAAAAGATATGCATCTCGGAGTGAAAATGGAAACATCTGACTTCTGAGGCCAAAAAAGATATCAAAAATGAAAAACCAGAATATAATACCTACACCATTGCGTAGATCTTGGAAACAGCTTTTCGACGATATCTCATTTGCAAAAAAATGATGTCGTATGTGAAAGTTATGCCCATTTCCGCGAAATTACTCCAAAACGGTCCGATTTGGCCATGTGAAGCCCTCAAGGGCTAAAAAAATAAGGCCCCTGGTCGCCTAGGCGGACTAGGGGGTTGGCAGCTAGGGGGCTGTGGCACGGCCCCTAGTCACCCATGTGACTAGGGTGTGGGCTAAAAGCCCGACGGGGGCTAGCACATGGGCGCTAGTCGCCCATAGAACCAGGAGTTGGTCATTTAAGCCCTCAATGGCTGGCCGAACAAAGTGGCAGAGTTGCATGGGGGAGCCACCAGTAGCTGCCCGGTGGCTGCCAGGTGGTAGAACCCATTAAAATAGGCGGCACCAAATTTCAAACAAATTTTTGATTTTTTTAATAGTTTTTTTGATTTTTTTCGATATTTGAACCTTGAAAACTATGCCTGGGGGCTGTACGGCCCTTGGGAAAAAAAAAATTGCCTCTCCGGATGACTATGTCCAAATCGGACAAACTTTATATGAAAATAGGGGTTTTTGGGCGCTACGAATCCAACGGCGAGGTCTGTTTGGGCCCAAAGTGCTTCAAAAATTAGGCGACCCTGAGATCTATCAGAAAAAATCACTGAGCTAGAAACCCTTATAGATCTGGCGAATGGTGATGAAAATGAATGAAATAAAAGTCATTTCTTACTTTTTCCAACGTTATGAATCCAATCAAAAACCCTGATCTGATCCAAGATGATGTATAATCATGCTCAAGGAATGAAACCCTCAAGGGACCTCGAATGAGCTCTGCACTGTATTCCTCTTAAAAAGATAAGAAGGGGTTGCAAATCGAGGCTCTGATACCATGTTAGAAACCAAGATAACATTGCAAACTAGAAAAATCACCTTCCACAGAAGAGAAAAATGAAAAAGCAGAGATTTGCATGAAATGTGCAAGTTGATATATTTGAAGTACAAAATATTACAAGAGATCATTTTCTTTATAAAAGCAAAGATGCATAACCCTAATCTTATCTTGAGCAATAAGATAGCTCAACAAGATAAGGATGACAACTAATTAACCTAGGAGTTAAATATTCCTAAGTAAACTTATGCAAAGTGTAATTAATAATTAATGACACCAACAAAGTGAAATGAAAAATATTTTGGGTCAACATGAAGGAGACATTCGGTCTCAATGCCTTGCATCATCCCCAAAAGGAGAATACAAAAAAAAAGAGAAAAAAGACAAAGAACTTGTCAGTCAACATGGAAGAGACATAGGGCATCTCTACGCTTTGCGTGATCCTGAAAAGGAGAACACAAAATGAAAAGAGAAAAAGACAATGTACGAGATATAGAAGAAGAGAGATACAAATAGCAGAAGTGTAAAAAGAGAGAGAAAACATCAAACACATGATACGGGGGAACATGATATCCACATGAAAATGCAAATGTAAGTCAACCATTAACTAAGTTATTGGTTTCTCAATCTTAAAAATTTAAGTAGAAAAGGAATAACATAGTTAAGAAACAAAGACAAATGCATTACAAGGAGAAGGCTAATAGCTTCTTGCCTTCCACAAAGTGTAAAATCAAGAATGAGCCGAGGTGGGTGATGTGAAAGAATCATGCAATAGTGAGAATAGGGAATTCTACAACTATGGCATGACGAAGGGGTTTATATTGTTTTAAGGTATGACATGGAAGCAATTGGTATCAGTGAATTGATACTTACCCAGTATTTCCTTCAATGTCTCACAATCTTTTGCTCGATGTCCAAGAATACGATGATATTTTCAAAATGGGATGTTAGATTCTTTTGGACGAATAACCAACCTATTCATAGGTGGTAAAAGTATAAGACCTTTATTTAAGAGCAGTTGAAGCATCCTTTCACATTCAGGTGGAGGATGTGTGGGAAACTTGATATTTTTGAGTTTGTAAGGTCATCTTCTCTTGCTAGATTCTCCTTGTTCATGAATATAAGGAGGAAGAGGACCTATAGGGATTGTAACATCCTTGTCATTAGAAGGAGATAATGGTTTTTCATGTGGAAGGAGAATATTTAAGTTACGAGGAGCATTCAAGATCACCGTTCCAGCATACCGAAGTCTCCTAGGTTGAAGAGGATTTCTATTAGGATGAGAAGGATCTTGATATCCTAGTCCTATTGTGTGTGCTTTGGTTGATTGTTGTTCAAGAAGTTGAAGGATGTCATGTTCATTTTTGTGTCACAACCTTGTTTACTTAAGGTAGTGGATACTTTACCATATGTCTCTTCAAGGTTGATGGGAGTGTTTGTGACTTTGTGATCATAAAAGGGTTGTGAATGTGATTGGTGAGAGGAACTAGGTCCACTTGAGGGAGGAACCTTAGGTCCTAGAGTGACTTCAGGATGTAAGTATGTAAAGTGATCAAGAGGTGCAATAGTGGGAAGGTCTTGTGACCTCATGGAGGGATAAAAGGTTGCATTTGCTTCTAAGTTATCAATTCAATCATTGTAGAGCTTATTCATGATAGCATCATCTTCTACAATGATGTCTACATCATGAGGAGGACAATCATGAGGAGTTGAAGGAGCATGTGTGAGTTCAAGGTCATTAGGGTCACACCCAAAGGCACAATTGGACATGTCTACCAAAGATTTTAATGAATTCCAAAACTTATTGAAACAAAATTCCATGATGCAAATAAACAAAGATTCAATAAATGATGAAAAACAAAGAATTTGTAAATGAAAACATAATGCAAGAACACGAAACTGTAATGTAGAAAAATTCCAAAAAGATTGCAGAAACATTGTTTAAAAAGTGCAGAGGGATTGATTCACCTTGGGTAGTGAATGAGTCCCAATATGATGATTTTATGTTTTTTTCAGAATTTTTAAGATGATTTTAATGCTCTATAGAATACAATCAAAGATGTAGAATGCAATTTTTTTAGTTTTTTTCAATGAGATGCAATGCAAAAATGAAATCTAAATGAAGTTTTCACTAATGCAAGAGAAAATGTCCTAAAATGCAAAAAAAAAACAATGTACTAATTGAATGTTAATGCAAATATAAACTAGGATGCAATATGTAAATTAAATTAGAAATGAAAAGTTCAAAAAATCTGGGTTCACTAAAATGAACTATTGATTTTTGGCTCCTATGGACAACTCTTCCTCTTCTAGGGGTTTTCACCTAAAAGGAGAGAGATAGGAGCAAAAAAGAAAACTAGTTCATTCAAATTATGAAATTCATGATGTTTTCTAACCTAAATGAAGTTAACTAAATGCAATTGACTAATCTAAATGAATGAAAATGAATGCAAAGGTGAAATTAAAGCTATGTTTGAAAACACATTGTGTAATGCAACAATGAACTAAATGAAGAAAATATGCAGAACATAAATGAATGAGTTAAATCAGAGTGCACCTAGGAAAAATTTGATGAATCTAGAATGTTGTGGATGCTGGTTGAAATCACTAATTTTTCACAGTGGGACTCATTTTCCCAAGGTGGAGAATTAGTCCTCCTCTTGGTGAAAAACTGTCAGAAGCAAGTTTCCCTCTGTCGGGATCATAAATCTAAAAAAAATCAGATTTTTATTCCTAAGGTGGGACTCATTCACCACAGGTGTCGAATCGGTCCTCTCCAAAAAATTTGAAAAATTAGGAGACAACTCTACAACACCAAATATGGAAATCACTGCTTGTTAGGTTGCTGAAGTCAATTCTCCAGAAAACAGACCAAAAACCTTCTCCAAGCTTGAAATATACTTAAGTTGACTTGAAGCACCTAGTTGACTTGTAAACCAATCTTCAACACCAAAAATATTGTTCAATTTCCACACAAAAGGCTGCAAACAAACATGCAACATGGGAAAAGTGGTTTAAGGTTAGTGAATAGGGCTTTCCCTTGGTCAAACCCCACTTTTCGTAATCAAACCTTTAATAAAATAATGCAATGCAAAGGAATGATAAACTAACAACTTTCAATTTCTATTAACTTACCAAACCCTTGATGATGCAAGTCTAAAGTAATGCCAATGGATGCGCCAAAGTGCTTGAATAATGCTTGAAAATAGGTTGTAAAATGCTTGAATGAATAGGTGACTAAGTTAAGTTGATGAATGGGGGTTGAAATGAGGTGAAAATTACATATTTATACACACTTGTTCCATAGTTAAATGTCCATACCTCATCACAGGTTGACATCAAGTGTTTTTTAATAATATCTCGAAAGGAAATTTAAAATATTTTGAGTTTGGGGCCGAGGGGGACTCATTCGCCACCCATGGCGAATTGGTCCTACCTAGGACCTAAAAATTTGTGTTGGGAAATATGTTGTATATAATGTTGTTTGTCAAGATAATACTAAAAAATACACTTAATGAAGCATATGAGAGCATAAAGGGGTCAAATAATGCATAAGAAAAGGATAAATAGTGAAGATGTGCCTAGAAAAGTGTGAAATCTTGTTACAAGACTTTACAACACTTCAAAATAGGACTCGTTGATGAATAAAAACGTGATTTTTAGGTGAATTGTAATTAATAGAGTCTAGAAGAGTATGGAAATGTCTTACAAAATTTCACAATACCTTCACAAGATGTTGTGATTTGAATTTTAGTATCTAAATAAGCATTTTGAAGCCATGTTGCAACATAAAATTAGAACAAAATATATCAAACGCCATGAAAATGACAAGGGGCCATTTTTCTACAGCACATGTCTAATGTCTCCAAGAGAGGACCAATCCAAGAATAGTATATTCACAACTTAGGGGATGAAATATGTCACATCAAGCCATCAAGAGGAATGCAATATTCTTAGAAAAATCACACTTTTCAAGGACATTACACCCAATGTCATCCACATAGTGACAACACATTACGTAAACGAAAAGGCTGCACTAGGAACTAACAATGCAAATGAAATAATGGTAATGTATGCCCCCCAGTTTAAAGGAATTGTGACACATTGTTCTGTGAGAAATTACTTTAAAGTAGAGAAGAAAAGAAAATGCAAAAAGAAAACAAGACATGAGAGCCAACCTAGAAAGCCCTATGCCAAGTCATATGTTTCTAAGTAAGGTTGTGTCATGTTAGGAAAAATGAAAAAAAAAGAAAGGGAGTTTCCCCCTAGAAAAGAAAATAGACCAAACACATAAAGGATCTATGGATTTGGGGTCAGTATGTTGGTTGCTGCAATGTTTTTATGAAAGAGCGCAAAACTTTCATCATTCCCCAAAGCACATAGAATTGGAAGAATGACACAAAGAGAGTGAAAACAAAGGAAAGCAAAAGTCCATTTTGGGTCAAAATGGAAGAGACATTGTGGTCTCAAAGCTTTGCATGGTCCCCAAAAGGAAAACACAAGCGAAACGAAGGAAAATGAAAAGGAGAAAGAAAATGAAAAATATTTTGGGTCAACATGAAGGAGAAATTTCGGTCTCAATGCCTTGCATCATCACCAAAAGGAAAACACAAGGAAAGACAAAGTAAAAAGAAAAAGGAATGATTGGGTCAACATGGAAGAGACATAGGGAATCTCTATGCTTTGCGTCATCCCCAAATGATAAACACAAAAAAAAAGAGAGAAAGACAATGCATGACAAATAGAAGAGTAAAGGTACAAATAGAAGAAGTGTACAAAGAGAGAAAATATCAAACACATGATACAGGGGAAAAACAATACACAGATGAAAAGGAAAACATAAAGGAAAAGGAAAAAAGTGAAAAAGTGAAAAAGGCTAATTAGGCAAATGAAAGTCAACCATCAAACAAGTCATCCACCTTCCAATCATGTTCAGTGTAATGCGAGGGTGGTTGACTATCCAAAGGAATAAAATTGCAAGCGATGAAATGAGATTTGTACCAAGTTCTTCACTTGGTGGAGAGGATTTATCATGTAAGCTCATTGTAGATGAAAATATAGGGGTATTTGTAGGATCATCATGGAAAAAATAGGCCCTTACGTGGCGAAAAATTCAAAAAAATTAGAGTTAAGCAACTTGACGTAAAAATTTGAATAAGTTATCTATATTATTTCAAAAATATGTAAGAATAGAATATGCAGAAAATTGAATGTAGTTTCTAAACTACTAGGTTTAATTTTTTTTTAAAATCTATTTGGTGAAAATTTGAAGTTTTAATACAATAGTACTTACATTTCAGGGAAAAAATAAGTAGTAGGTGTTTGTTCGACCACCTTAATCACAATAAAATGATAATATTTTTTTATAATATTTTAGATATAAGTAGAGAGATCATGTCTCGATGTGATGCATATTTTTTTGTAATTTTTTTCTAAGTATATAATTAATTATGAATTTTTTATTACAATTTTTAAAAAATATAAAAAATCGTATGTCTGACCACAAATCAGACATATCATTTAAGCTCATAGAAGAGGAAAACAATGTATTCAATTTATTATGCACTTCATCAATTTTAGCAACCTCATCATCATCATCATCGAAGTTAATCATAGCAGGATGTCAAATGATAACATCTAAAGACAAATTTAGCTCTTGTTGTGGTTGTGATATAGGATCTTTTTGTTGCGGCGAAGAGGGAGACTCATCATGTATTCCTTCAGTCAAATTTGGATGTTGAATTTCTTTGTTCTCTTCATTTAGCCATCAAGCAATAGCATGATTTCTATGCCTACACTCTCTAGCATTTCTATTTCTCTTTGTGTGATTTTCAAGTTGTGTTTGTGTAGGAGGGGTTCTATTAACCATTGATTTTTTTTCTTCCCTAAAGGGGGGAATGGAAGGAACCATGTGAGGTTTGTTCAACCACTTTCTCTTTAGATTTGTAAACTTTTTTTTATCTTAGTAGGTGTGGTAGGATTGTTTTGGTTATCTCTTGGTCTTTTGTAGGAAATAGGCAAAGTATCTATCATGGGTTTGTTTTGGTTATTTGTAATGTCTTTAGGTTCAATCATGGGTTGAGGCATGTTTCTAAGGGATAGTTTTGCTATGAATTTTTCCTTAAAAATTTTATTGGATTTAAAAAATAATTCCTCACAAGGTTTAATAGGTTCCATAGTATCAGGCCAAAATAATTCCAATGAAAAATTCCCACGAGAAGATATAGGATTAAAGCCACTATGGTGCATAGTAAAGATTTCATTGTCAAAGGGAAAATTTAAATATTTATGCTTGACCGATGGGACGAATTTGATTGAGCATAGCCATGAATAACCAAGGTTCACACGAAATTTATCCAATGTCGTTCGATGATGGAGAATGAGACATCTGATAGTTTTAGTATGATTTTTAAGAGGAAGGGTGATCGATCCAATTGTCGGGAAAGCAAAACCATTATGTTTTTTTATCCATGCTTTCAGTTGATCATATGTTTCATGATAAATTTCATGCACAAGTAATAATTCCTCAGTGATCACATTCTCTCCATAGATGGGATCAATTAATATATCATTAGTGGGCTTGTCATTGATTTGGTCGGCTATGTAAAGAGGACCATCAGGCGTACCTTTAATGATATCTTTAGATGAGAAAGAAATTTCAATAGGATTTTTACTTTGGCCCTTATGGGGTTTAGTTTCGATCAATGTAGCCAAACTATCCATATGATTTTGTTCATTACTATCCATAGGACCTTATTTATTAGTATCAATGTTGTCATCATCTATTTCAACATTCATCACATCATTCTTCTTAGTTTCACTAGCTTTGACAAATGAAATATTATGATTAGGAATAGGGTTGGTAAATATTTCCAAGTTTTGGTTGGGAGGGGAAATAAACTTATTTCCTTGATCATTAACATGTCTAGTTTGAAGTCAACTAGAATCAATGTTGTCTTTCCCAATATGTTTAAGTTGTTTACAATTTTTCATGTCGTTTCCATTTTGTTGGTGATAATGGAAATAAGAATTCGATCTCATGTTCAAATGTAAAGGTTTATTAGGATCAATATTTTTAACAGGAGTTAAGGAAATCATCTTATGTTCAAGAAGTTGTAACATTGTGTTATGGAGGGTATCGGGTAGGGGAGTAAATTGTCTAGCTAGATCCCCAAATGTAAAAGGAATTGTCTTCTTTATAGTAGCCACTTGGGTATATCAACATGTTGAGTTGGTTGAGGGGGGTCGAGTTGAAGGAAATATTTATTATTTTTTGTAAAAGGCTAGTAAGTGTTTTGGTTTGTCAATACAGACTTCTCAGGATGGCTAGAGGTGGGTTTTGTTTCATGACTACTTACCATGTTTTGATAATCATCATTTAATGTAGTACACAAGTGTACGAAGGAAGGAAATTTCATCATGCTAGACTTATATTGTATCTTAGTTTGCAAGTTCTCAATGAAAATTTGTTGAAGCTGAGGATCAAGAATCATTACATTGATTTCGGAATAAAGCTTTGGTAGTGTGAAATGAATCCAGTAACTTTTTCATCATCCTTTTACTTACATCTTATCAAATCAATTAATTTCATCTTAGAGGTCATGTGCACTTGGAAATGGTTATAAAGGCCATAAAAATTTCATTGAATGAATGAATTAAGTTTTTAGGGAAATTAGGAAAACTATTCTAAGGTTGTATCCTTCAAGGACCTAGGGAAAAGCTTAGCCTAAAGCTTTTATTCAAGGATGAAATCAATACATAAGGCGGTGTAAGTGGAAACATTGTTAGAAGGATCTCCTTTCCCTCCCTATTTCTCAAACCTAGGAATCTCTCTACCTTGTGGTATTGGTGTTCCCAATATCTCCAAGGATAAGGGATTTATTTTGACATAGTATGAAGGTTGGCCATTTTTATTTTGGTTTATGGAAAAAAAAATCTTTTGAAGGGATGAAACATTTTGCAAAATTTGATTGAGAATGGTGTCATTGGTTGTATTTTGAGGTGGAGGTGAATATGGTGGAGGTGTGTATGTGTTCGAGGGGGAAGTGAATGGAATGCTTAAATGGGAGGTAAAGTGGTAGGAGATATGTCGTGTGATGCCACAAAGGTACAAGGATTGCTAGCGAAAATACCCCAAGGTAGGAAAGATATTACTACTAGGTTGCTTCGTTATTGTAACTTGAGGGTTGGTATAAGTGAGAATAGAGGCAATAGTTGTGGGAGGAGTAATTTGAGTTCTTCCTTGACTTTGGACATTGTTCAAAAGTTGATCACAACTAGTAGTTTTTTCAAAAATCTAAGCTAGGTTAAGTGCAAGTTATATACCTTCTTCACATTCAATCATGTGGTGTATGTTATTTATGGTAGGGATAGCATTGCTGGAAATATTTTTAGTACTCACTTGATGTTGTAGGTTTGCTAACTCTTCATGGATTTGGATTACATTTTCTTGAGGAATGCTAGTAACCATTGTTTCAACACTTGTCACACTACTTGAAGGTAGAGAGCTGTTAAGGGTATGGTCAATACCTAGTAAACTAGTGTCAACACTATGAGTGAAAGAGCTAGATAACCCAAGATCCACGATGAGTGTGCTATCACAGGATGACATGAGTCTCAAACTATGTCTTACTATAGTATTAGCTATAGGTCACCAAGTTATAAAGCTCATGCAAGGGACAATAAATGAATGCAAGATAAATGCAATGAACCCAAGGTAAATGATTACTTTAAAAATAATTCTGATTCAAATGAAATTAAACTAGATGCAATGAAATGAATGAAATAGAAACTCAATAATCTGAAATAGAAATCCAACAACAGTAAATGGAAGCACATAAACAAGGTTTTTAATTTTATAAAATGTAGTTTAAGGTCTGACATAGGACTAAATAACCCAGAGGGGCATATGAGACCCATTTAGGGTTTCTAAAGGGTTCAATTGCTAGGAAATAGTCAACACAAAATTCCTAGAAATGAGGTAAAATAACATGTACTACTAAATCACCTAGAGGGGCGAATGAGTCCCATATCAGGGTTTTGACAGTAAATTCAACAACTTTTGAGTGAATATTAAGATTTCTAACTTATATACAAACTTTACTATGTGCAATTACATATTTCAAATGAAATTCAATGATGCAAGATGCAAAAATGCAACCTATATGCACTTTCACTAATGCAAGATTTAGAAGCCCTAAATGCAAATTAACTAATGCAAGATCTAATGTAAAGTTAATGTAAACTAGAAGTTGGACTATGAAACACTCAAAATCAGAAATAAGGTGTCCAGAGGCTAGGTTCGCCAAAATAAAATAACATAAATCTGGGAGGGGGTGTGTGTTCTATCTTTTGGGAAGTGAATCACACACAAGTGGAATCCTATTTTTCTCTATCTCATTAAAGGAAACCCTAGCAATCTCAATATAATTTTTCAATTGAGAGAAGGGGTTTGCTATAAGGCCTCCTTTGGTGTGATTAAAGACAAGAGGGGGTTCACCACTAAGCAAAGCCTTAGAAATAATGAAATGTAAATGATATGCAAATCTAGTTATGTAACCTAGAATATGAAACTAAAAATCAAAATAATAAAGTTCTGAGAATAAATAGGGGGGTTCTTGGAAAACTTAAGATGCTTGAAATAATATTTGCAATCTTGAAAATTTGACTTTTAATGCACACTAGGACTCATATGTTAGTTGGGGTAATTTAATCCTAGTTTAGGGTTTTAGGTTGAATCCAGAATCTCTAACTGGTAAACTAGAATCCATAGAAAATGATTGAAAAGTGGTATACTAGGAATCTTATTACCAAGGTGATGATTTAGTCCCAGTATCAAGGTTGATTTGAAACTCTGATATCTTCTAGTGATCTCTTGTAACTTTTCTCCTATCTGATCTCTAAGTCTAAAACTCTAATTTATGACCTGTAGGTGACTTTTTGTAATCTTGCATGAAAGGTGACAACTTTGAAAACTTTGCAACTTTCACAAATTTCTCCAACTTTTCTCTTCAATGGATCTTCAACCTAGATCTATAAATCACATATCAAAGAGAGGGAAAAAATTTCTTTTGTTAGTGGATAGGGGTTTTCCTTAGTCAAACACCATTTTGGTAGTCAAACCTTTAAATGAAATTAAATTGAATAAAGGAATAATAAATGAACAAAATGCAATGTTTCAACTCACCAAACCCTTGCAACAAAGGCTGCAATCTTATATGAAATGGCTAGCGTGAATGTAGATCTTGACTCTTTATTGTATGTTACGAATCTTGACTTGAATGCTTGCTTGAATCATGAAACCCTACATCACAAATGTTAGCTCAAAAACAAACATGATGCATGATGACTTTGACATGATACTTGTATCTTGATTGTAGCTCCAAAAATGCTTGATAATCAACTCTTGAATGCTCCTGATCTCAAATTTGTTATAATGATTGAATACTTGAAATCTTAGGAGAAAATATGTGAAATAACCTTGTATTTATACTTGTTTATGCCAAATTTCATGAAATTACAACAGTATAAGCCAACATCCGATCTAGGAGAATAAAATTAGGTGAAGAATTTAAATTTAAAATAGATCCAAGCTAAGTGAGACTCATATTCTAGTTGGGTTATATGAGTCCCAATAGCCTAGGTTTGGGACACAAATTTCAAGAAATGTTAAGTTTTATGCCAAATTCAGGTTCAGGCCCCAAAACTTAGGGGAGACCCATACGTCCAAGTTGGTGTATGAGTCTTATATCACTAAATCTAGGACGCATAACCTAAAAATCATGAAATTATGGTTGGTCATTTCATATGTGTCGAGATTATCTCAGAAAGATGCATTAAATAAGGCATGTGAATGAAAAATAGGACCAAACAAGGCATAAAGAAACCCAATTTTAGTAGGGAGGGCCTGAACCAGTGTGAAAATGTAAAGGGATACATTTTCTTACACTACAGTACAACATATTAGAGACCCTTGAATAATTTTTTGGAGCATCATTGTTATATTTGGATCATGTGAAAATTTCAAAGATATTCATCCAATTTAAATATATTCTACATACATTTATTTTTATGTTTCTTCTCAAGGGGAGAAATCTTGTTTTACATTTATGGGTCATCTTTAATTTTTAAGTGTGGGTTCCTCTTTTTCTTCACTTCTCAAATCTTCAATTGTTTTGTCTATGCGATAAATTAAATTTTGAGATCTAGGATTTATGTGAAATAGGCTTGTTAAAATACAAATCAAATTTCTCCTTGCAACTCAAACAACCAAAGGCTAGTATATTGGCTCTCCTTTAAGGTAGCTAGCAAGTGATCAAACCCTAGTTGGTTTGTGTTCTAATGTAAGGTAAGAAAAGAAGTTCATCCTAGTTAATCTACTAGTTAGGTCTAGGATCCCTTATTTTACTCTATACCTAGTTTCACCGAGGAATACAAATTAGGTTCTTATCTCATGGCGGTCCTCCCTCGAGGCATCCTATATAGATGTGCCATACCATAATTAGGTTATCTTCATTAATAAAAGATTTCTATAATTGGTTATACAACACCCAATTATATTATTTTGTTTCTTTTTCTCTATCTATCATTCTCTTTGTAATGTTAAATATGCAACATCAATGAGTGTGCAGATTCTACAAATCATATGTAGTGTGACAAAAAATTCTTCGAGTTATTTGTGTCGTAGTTTTATGTTCATGCATAAAATAAGAAATGACAATGTAATATAAGTAGAGGGAAGACCACTAACTTCACTGATATTCAATAGACCATCATTATTGATCCAAACATATCACAAGTATGTCATTTCTTCCATGCAAACTCTTATATAAATAAAATTAATATAATTGTGATTGATCTCTAACTCCAAATATGTGTAGATGCAACTAAAATTCCCCAACAATAGATTCTTTCATGATACAAATTGATGATCCTAAATTATTTAAGATGATTTCCTTGAATATATCCTAAGCACACAACTCAAGGCCTTTTAAATGTTGTCTAAGGGTATAGTAGGCACATTTTATGAAAGTTAGCCTAGAAATGAGGATATTGAAAATTCAACTTGGGTAGAATATTATGGGTGTGGTCTAATTCAAGGAATAGGATGGTGTGGCGTAGTCATAGATTAGGTTAGCCTACTCTTGTGCGGGGTATACTCTTACAGGTTAAGACAATGTGCGGTCGTTTTCAATTTTACAGGTATTATCTTAGTGAACACAATACAGCAAATAGACATTTTCCCGGTTGACATGACTATTGATTTTAATGGAGTTTGACTAAGAAAATATCATGCATTTTTAAAGAGGTGCTTCTCTTTACTTTTTTCCTTTTTACGTGTGAGATATGGTCATCTGTTGGATGTAGCTGATCGCTATCCTCAAAAGACAAAAGCTTTTGTGTTCGTATATATACTGTGAGGCGGCCTTTCACATTAAATCTTATAAACATTGCACAAGGCATGTTTTCCATCAACTCAAAAGTGTTAAAATCTATTTTTATATGATTTAGTGAGTATTTTCTTGTTTTCGTCGATCTTCATGTCTGCCAATATGAGGGCAATATGATTTGCACAATAGATTCGATTACCGACAGATTTTACCGTCCCCAACTTCGCCTTTCCGTTAACCCTCATTATTTCTGTATTTATTGGTCTTTTCTCCTCTAAGAAATGTTGGAGGTAACTGAAATAAAACTTAAGCATGGTTCATATGCTAAGTGAGTTATGCCAGCTTTTGCTCTAACGATGGCTGCTTACAGAGGATTACAGGAAGAAATTGTTCTTACCTCTCCCTCAACGGCTTCCATGACTAATCTCTTTAACAACAATTGTATTGCTGGCGAAGGAAGTTTTGGATGCTGTTGAGGTGAGATCAAAAGCAATTATCCTCCAAACACCATTCGCATTGGAGTGATGTTAAGCAGTTTTCCTCAATGTTTGATTTTTACTGTATTACAAAAATGGCTTCACAGCCACTTTATGCTGTTCAAAATTTATCTTACCTTTATAGTATTACAAACATATTAAATTGTCAATAAATTAGCTGGTAAACTCCTAATAGTACTACTAGCTATAAGAAACATATAAGAAACTATTGATTTATGAATTTTGCATCTAAAGTTTATCTGACCTTAAGTTAATGTCTTGAGATTTTACATGTGAAAATTTTTCTAGAGGCTTTTAATAAATAAAGATGGTTCAACTCATTTATTTAAATACATTTGTGTCATTATATCTATAGATTATGCATTCCTATAGTATAAATGTGTTGTTGAGTTTCTTTTGGTATCAATGAAAGTAATTTATTTCATATTTTATCTGTTATGATAAACTATATTTTATAATAGTGAATTAAGATAGGTGCTATATAAGTAGTTCACCTATGCATCATTCAATATTTATCAAAACTATTATGCACCTATTTTTGTAAAAGCTAATTTGCTAAAGCTATCACCATGTGAACTAGACTAGCCGATATATAACTTTAGTTGAAGAAATATCTAGAACTCTACATAAAATATTTGATCACTACTAAGGATTAATTTGTGGCATTAGAGATAATGGATAGGTAAAAAATGTATAAGTGGATGAGATGATAGATAGATGTAATTAAAATAATTTTAGGACACAATCTCACATATCATATGGAAACTATTTTAGAATTCCTTACAACATATCTTATGAATGTAACTGATAAAATATAAACATATTGGTGAAAGAAAAATATTACAATGTCAAATGGTTTTCCTTGAGGCATTTTTCAAAACTAATCAACCAACAATCCTCAAAGCTACTAAAAATAATGATGAGTAAACTAATTAATAAAAAATGATTGTTTCTTTTGACTATTTTATTGGCTTCCCCTAATATGGGTGAATTGATTATCTAATTTTAATTTTGTAAGGTTGATATTTATCACCTAATCTTATGAACAAGATATTGATTACTTTACTATTATCCTATTCCATTTTCCATAAGATTATTGGATGTTTCTTAGGCCTATATTATAAGTCCATTTTGGTATTGTGTAATCAAGATTGATTTGTTTAAGTGTTGTTAGGTAAGGGTCTGTGTGTAAGGATCCTTGAAGGGAAACAAAATAGATGACTTGAAATTGTATTTTAGAGGGAAAGTTAGCACTTAATTTCCTATTTAAACCTAAATCAAAGATCAATCACATCATCCAATTTTTACAAATTATTCCTTAAATAAATTATACATCCTCATTATTATTCATTAGATATTGGAGAACAAAACCCAAAGCTTCTGACAACTGAAAAGACATTAAAATTGAATTTGAAATCCACATAATGGTCCCAAAAATACCTAACTAGGACCCAAAATGAGTCCCTGTTAGCTACAGATTTGCAGTTTTAGGACATTAAAATCGCATTTTTTAGCTTCTATTTTGTGCATTCATCTTATTGTTTTAGTTTCCAGATTTGTTGTTTCATCAAATTCATTGCATTTAGCTTAAATTTCTTCATTTTAGTGTATTGTAAAAATTCAAAATTGCATCAAAACATTTCATTTTCAGCTTATTGCATTGTTTAACCAATAAACTGCATTGCTTAGAATATGAAAATTGTATTTCATTCTAGGTTGTTGCATTACCCCTTTTCCATTCTAGGGTTTACACACTGGGGTTGTAAAACTTGTATGAGCTTTACAAATTTTTGTCCTATTCACTATATTATTATAAGATGTAGTTTGAGGCTCATTTCATCTCGTGATCACTTATTTGTCGCGAATCTTGGATCCTCTAAATCTCTTTC
This sequence comes from Sequoia sempervirens, assembly GCA_007258455.2. NCBI lineage: Eukaryota > Viridiplantae > Streptophyta > Pinopsida > Cupressales > Cupressaceae > Sequoia > Sequoia sempervirens. The sequence continues at coordinate 672,962,962 of VDFB02000003.1, read as the reverse complement.
TGATAGTTTTGAGAATCAACCCTCTATGGCTCATAGTTTGCATACTTCATTTTATATTGATTCACCTCCTATAATCCATGTGCATGATGTCATTAACAAGCTAGATGAACAAATAGAAAACTTACCAGCCCATATCCTTAGTGAATGCTTTGACATTAGCTTGGTTCCTATCATACAAAATCTAAGGAAATTTCTTAAAACTAGAAACAAACCACAAATCATCTATAGCCTTAGTTACTTCCTTCAAGAGTGCTTGAACAAAGAAGACAATAGCAACATACATGCCACAACCAATCCTCCTACTAAAACTAAGAATAATGTTACGCAATTACCTCCCATGAAGAATGTGATAGAATTTATTGAAGCTAAACCTCATAAGGCCTTGACTAAATATCATATTTACATTGCTTTCTCACAAAATGGCATACCTAAACATGCACCTGATGGTCCTCTTTACATAGCTAGCCTAATCAACAATAATTCCACTAATAGGAAATTGATTGATCCCATCTGTGGAGAGAATGTGATCACAAAAGAATTTCTATATGTGCATGAGCTATATCAAGATACATATGACAAACTAAAATCATGGATCGACACATAATGGATTTTCTTGCCCTACTATAGACTCGATAGATCTCCCTCTAAAATTGGGACCAAAAAAATTAATAGTCTCATTCTCCATCATTCCATAATTTGACCAATTTCGTGTGAAGCTAGGCTATCTATGGATTCACTCCATGAATTTCATCCCTTCAATTGTGCATAAATTTCTAAAGTTTCCATTTGGCAATAACATCTTCATCATGCATCATAGCATATTTCATCTGGTCTCAACAAACTTAGGGAATTTTTCACTAGATTCCTTTTGACCTGAGCCTATGGAACCTATCAAGCCTTGCGAATATTTATTTTTCAAATCATATAAAAAATTCAAGGCAAAGAAAATAGCAAAACTATTCCTTCAAAACATTCCTCAACCTATGACTAAACCAACCATCCTTGATGAGACAATGATTGAATCTAAAACACTTTCGAACATACAAGAACAACCTCCTCTAATTTCACATAAGAGACCATGAGATAGTACAAACAATCCCATTGTCCCTCCTAAAGTCAAACAAGTTTACAAAGTCAAAGAAAAAGTGGTTGAGAAAACCCTTGTCATTTCTTCTAATCCTCCAAAGGAAGTGAAGGAACCTATGATTGAAAAAATTGCTCTTACACAAAAGAAAATTGACAATAAACTGAAAATAAATTGAAGTGCTAGGGAGCATAGACGTAGACATCATTCTATTGCTCGTAGATTGCAAACTCAAGAAAACAACAATAACATAGAAAATAAAAATCGGAACCTACTTGAAGTAATGCATGAAAACTCCCAACCCTTTCCACAACATAAACAAGAACATTGTATTGACATTTTTATTCGACCTCCTACTATGATTGACTTAGATGATGAAATTGATATTGCAAAGATTGATGAACAAGTGCATGATGATTTGAATAATTTTTTTTCTTCCTCTATGAGCTGAAATCGCAAATCTCCTAAAAAGAGTGTTGAACTTGGCATGTGTCCTATTTTGGCACTTGATGTTGTCCCTTTGGCTAGTTTCCCACCTTCTATTTATATCCACTGAGATTGGGAGGAAAATAACCTTATTTAGGTTGACTTGCCTATGCCTTACTAGTATTTTTCTTTTTCATTTCTCTTTTTTTTTAATTGCATGTGCATAATGTGATCCCCCATGACATTTTCTTTGATGTTCCTCTCTTTATGTGAATTATTCTATATGTACCTTCATTCTTCTCTATTTCACAATCATTTTTCATTTTTCTTGTGTTTTCCTTTGAAGGATGATGCAATGCATCAAAAAATTTATCTCTCCCATGTTGACTAAAAATATTTTTCTTTATCTCTTTCATTTGTCTTGTGTTTTCCTTTTGGGGATGACATAAGGCATTGAGATATTCATGTTTCCTCCATATTTTTGAAAAGAAAAAAATAGGTTTTACAGGGACCTGAAACCACAAAGTTTAAACATACAAAGATAGAGCAAAAAAAGTCTAGGAAAACAGACAGTTGTCCCAAAAAGAAAAGACAACAACGAAGAGACAACAGGGTCCAAAAAAAGGACCACCAAAATGCCAAAGAAGACCACAACAAATCTACTCCATGATGTTCATAAACTCCTCAGCTTCCTTCTCAACTTCACTCATCTCCTGTATTCCCTACTTGAGGATTTGAACCATATGTGCAGAAGTAGGGGCCTTCCTCTTTGTGTTAGCCCGAGTGCTAGTCGAAATCCCTTCAACAATAGTTCTACTACAACCTCTGTCCACATCCAAGTCCACAAACAACAAGCCCTTTTGATTTTTTTCCAGCTTTTCCACAATGGAGTTAATGATAATGGCATTATGCCTAGCAATTTTATGATTATGTGCCATAGTGGCCCTAATATTTTGGCCAATCTTGGACATATTGCTCTCCAGCCTAGTCAATCTTTCCTCCTACAATTGTTGTCTTTTCTCCATTAAGGGGGTGTCCTGTCCATCATTCTCATTACGGTTCCAACTCACCTTCTACTCCAACTCCATGACTTTGTTGCTGAGATCTCTATTTAGGCCACTCAAATCACAAACTTCCTTATGGGCCCACTTAAAAATAGTGAAAAGGCCATCAACACTTTTTTCTGCCACACTCATTATGTCATCAAGCTTAAAGTTATTCGGGGCAGAATTAATTTCATCCTGATTTGGGGGTCTTTTAGGGACATTCACAAATCTTCCAGACATAGGGGCACTGGGGCCCGAATCTTTACTAGCCAAAGGATTATCAAAATGGATTTCCAGAGAATTCCTAGAATACGAAACCATTTTTATAACCGAGGCACCTTTAAACCCAGAGACCAAACCCGGGGTAGGGCAGCCAAGCGAAGGCTGAGGATTAAGATAAGACGGCAGAGCAGAACCCAACATAGGGCTACCATGCGAAGGCTGGGGATTAATACGAGAAGGCAGAGCAGAACCCTCAAGGACATTCCAGCAAGAAAGGGACTGGGGATCAAGGGTTTTAGTACCAGCAAGAGCAAAATAGAAGGGGCCAAAGGATCATGTTTTCTCCATGTTGACCCAAAAGGATTTTTTTTTTTGTTCACTTTCTTTATGTCATTCTTCTAGTTCTATGTGTATTTTTGGAATGATGACATTTTCATGCTCTATGACAACATTGTAGCATAGACATACTAACCCCAAATCCATAGATCCCTTTTGTGTTTTTGGAGGTAATGCTTCCTTATTTCCTGATCCAGCTTGCTTTAGAAACATATGACTTGGTATAGGTTTTTTCAAGGAAAGCTCGTATGTCTTATGATAAAATCATTTGGCTACTTTAAGGCAATTGGTCATAGTAATGGTGTAGCAACTACTTTAAGGTTGGGGTATACATTGATGACATCTTTTGGAAAATTTTATCGCATGATTTTCCTTTTTTCTTGTGATGTGTTCTCTTCTTGGTGGTGTCATTGGGTTTAATGTCATCTAAGAATGTATAATCCACTTTCATGGCATGATGCGAATGAGGCATCCCATGGGAGATCTGTCACCCTGATTTTTCCTCTCTTGGAGAAAGTAGGCATAATGATCCCTAAGATAAAGACCATTACACAAACAAAGAAAAATCTCCTTTAGCAAAATTTTTACATGACATTCAAAAACATTTTACAAAAGAATTTTCATTGTGGTTCCTTATCGAAGTTTTCAGGAGGATGACTTCGGTATGGTGGGTAAGTGCAAAAAGATTGTTCCCAAAAAAGGGGATTAAGTGGTCACTTTTTTTCTGAAATTAGGAAATACTGACCTTGGACATGAAATTGAGGATAGTTATACTCAAAATTTTGAGATGGAACATAAAAAATGATCAAACTGCTCCGAGTCTACTTTGTAAACTACTAATTTATTTTGAAAATGGTTGAGATTAAGGAGTTCAAAAGAGGGACATACAGAAATTGGTGATGTTTTTTTCAGAAAAAAATAACATAGCAACTCTTGTACGTCCCTAGAATGGTGAACTTTTTTTCAGTATTTTTAAAATCACTATGGTGAGAAGTTAGATAACAGTATGTAGTTGATGCATGATTTTTCTAATAATTTTTTAATGAATATTTGATTTTTTACTAATTTTCTAAGTGGACACTTTTTGAAAAATAGAATTTTGGTCATGCTACCCCTACAAATTTTAGAAACTAATTGATTTTTAAAAAAATAAAATAAATTTGTAGAATGGATTCTAGCTTCTAACAATCTAATTTATTTGATATTTTTATGAATGGTTAATTTATAATGAAAAAAACACCAAACACTGCTTTTTGCAAAAAAAAGACACAAACAAAATAAATTATGGATGAAAGGTGTGGACACAGAAAAGTAACCTTTCTACTTTTTCATGTTTAGGCCCTTCTAGTAGATTTAGGCTTGATTTTTCCTAGGTCTAATCAACACGTTCACATTAGGTCTTAGACCCTTGTGAATCATTAAGACTTCTAAGTTGTCTTATAAAAGTGTTTTGAAGTGTTGTAACCCACTTTCACACTTTTCTAGGACCCTTTCATCATAATTCACCTTAATAACTCTTTTTTATCACTTACCAATTCTTATTTCAAAGTTTTGTAACCCACTTTCATGCTTTTCTAGACTTGTCTTCGCTAATTCAACCCTTTCTCATTTTTAAATGACCCTTTAATACACTATATGACCATTTTTAAGTGTTTTTTTGAGGATATTCCCATTGAACAACATTTAATGCCATGAAATTCCTGACATGAACTTAATTTTATTAAGTGGGACTAAGTCGCCAATAGGGGCAACTTAGTCCCTTTTGGCACAAAACTCAAAATTATTTTAAATTTCTAGCAGGATTTTGTCCTCTAACCTTTGAGGTCAACCTGTGATGTGTTATTTCTAGGAAATTTTAGTAAAATCATGTATAAATAATGGGTTTTCCCCTCATTTTTCATCTCCTCCTAATCCCCTACAATCTCCTAATTTATCAAGCAATCAAGCATAATAAAGTCATCCATTGGAGCACTTCATTACATATCTTCAGATTTCTACATCAAGGGTTTGGTAATTTTATTGCATTCCATGTTTATCTATCATTCTCTTTCTATTTCATTTCATTATCTAGGGTTTAATTATGAAAGTGGGGTTTGACCAAGGCAAACCCCTATACTCTAACCCTCAACCATTTTTCCCTCGTTGCATGTGTGTTTGCAAAAAATTTATGCAGGTTTGTCAATGAAATAACTATTGGAAAGTGGTCAAGAATTCTTCAAAGTCAACCAAGTCATCATAACCCTAATTCAAGCTTGGAGATAATTTTTATCCTGTTTTCTGTAGAATCAAGTGCAGACACCTATCAAAAAAGAAAATGTAGACCTGATGCTACAAGATCCTATTGTGAAATTCTTGAGATTTGTAGGTGGAATAAGTCACCACTACTAGTGGATTAGTCCTACTTCTATGCCTGAAAAGTGATTTTTACATTTTTGGATACAAATTTGGCAGATTCATGTTCTAGCAAATTTTCCCAAAACTTGGACTAAGTCACCTAGCCTGGCATAAGTGTTTGAGTCAACATTTTTAGTCAAATTTTCAAGATTCTAGAATTTCCCAGCATTATATTCCATATTCCAGGTGCACCTCTTCAATTTTGTTGTGATATTTCATCATTTACTTGTATATTTAGGTATTTTTCAATATCACATTGTGTTTTCAAAGAAGTTACATTTCTTAAGTTTTGCATCATTAGATCATTTCATTTTCAAATAAAATCATTAGTACATCATAATTAGTCATAATATATCTCATCCACATTAACTTTTAGTGTAGACAATTGCATTTTGGACTCCATTTCTCTCTCCTTTTAGGTGAAAAACCCTAGAAGGAGCTAAAGCAAGTGTGGGAAATCCAAAATCACTATCCACATTTTGGTGAACCTAACTTTCGAACATATTTACTTCTTATTTTAAGTGCATCCTATGTTTCATTTACATAGCATTAGATATTGCATTGGTTAAATTGCATCCTAGGGTTTTCAAAATTGCATTAGTGAAAAGCTTCAATAACTTGCATTTTTGCATTGAAAATCACAAAAAAATTGCATTTTCATACTGCAGTTGCATCTATGCATTAGAAAGACATAAAATTACATTCAAATTTTTTGAAAAATCTAAAAAAAATCACCACTGGGACTACATTGCAACACTAGGTGACTTAGTCTTGCTGCATATTTTGCATTGAAATTTCTGGTATTTTTTGAGTATTTCCCACCTTTCTATTTTTTGTTACTGCATTCTGTCATACTTTCTAGATTTTTTGTCTATTGCATTTTCTTTAATAAGTTTTAGAATTCATTGAAATCCTTAGTAGACATGTCAAATTATGCCTTTGGCTATGATCCTAATGACATTGAGCTTCCACGTGCTCCTTCAACTCCTAATGCATGCCCACCTCATGTTGTTGACATCATTGGAGAAGATGATGATAGCATGCATAAGTTATTAAATGAATTCCTTTACAACCTTGAAAACAATGCATCCTTTTACCCCTCCATGAAGTCACAAGACCTTTGTACTGTCCCACCTCCTGATACATTTGGTTATCTACATCCTGAAATGAATGAAGGACCTAAGTTCCCTCCATTAGGTGGACCTAGTACCTCTAAACAAGCAACTCATCAACCATTTTATGATCACAAAGTTACAAACACACCAATCAACCTTGAAGAAACATATGGCAAGGGTTTTACTATCTTAAGGAAACAAGGATGTGAAACAACTGAACATGACATTCACCAACTTTTAGAAAAAAAACCAACAAAAGAAAATACAATAGGGCTAGGATATCAAGATCCTCCTCATAACGACAATCCTCCTTTTGAATATTGGATACTTTGAGATGATGGTACGGTGATCTTTGATTCTCCTCCTGACTTGAATGTCCTCCTTCCACCTGAGCAACCTTTACACAATTCCAATGACAAGGATGCTAGGATCCCTATGGGTCCTCTTCCTCCTTCAATCCATGAAAAAGGTGAATCTAGTAAACACAAATGACCTTACAAACTGAAAAAACTCAATTTTCCTCTCCATCCACCACCTGAATATGAAAGGAAACTTCAAATGATTTTAAACATAGGTCTCATTCTATTACCACCTATGAATAGGTTGGTAATCCTTCCTAAAGATTCTATTGTAACATATTGAAAATATCATCGTGTTCTTGGCCATCAAACTAATGAATGTCAGACATTGAAGGACATATTGAATAAGTATCACTTTGATGATACCGACTATTATCCTATCATCCCATAATTCCTTAAACCAATTCCTTTCATCATGTAATAGTTGTAGAATTTTCCATTCTCATTATTGTGTGATCCTTCCCATCACCCAACTTGACTCATTCTTTCCTAACATTTAGTGGGGGAAAGAAGTTGTTAGCCTTATCCTAGTCGTGTATTTGTCCTTGTCTCTTAACTGCATTATTCATCTTCTACTTATACTATTTGAGATTACAAAGCCAATAACTCAGTTAATGGTTGATTGAAATTTGCATTACTAGTCTTTTATATTTTCTTTTGTATGTGCATATCATGTTCCCTCATAATGTGTGTTTGATATTCTCTCTCTCTTCGTGCACTTCCTCTATTTGTACCTTTATTCTTCTATATATCATACATTCCCTTTTTCAACTTTCTTTTGTGTTTCTCCTTTTTAGGATGACACAAAGCATTGAGACACCCTATGTCTCTTCCATGTTGACCCATAAGGTCCTTTCATTTTCCTTTTCCCTTTTCCCTTTTTCTTTTGTTTTTCCTTTTGGGGATGACACAAGGCATTGAGACCAAAATGTCTCCTTCATGTTGACCCAAAATTCTTTTCTTTTATTTTGCATTTTCATATTTTTTTTTGCTTGTGTTTTCCTTTTGGGGATGATGCAAAGCGTTGAGACCACAATGTCTCTTCCATGTTAACCTAAAATAGATTTTATTTTTATTTTTTTTGCACTATCTTTGTGTCATTCTTCTAGTTCTGTGTATTTGGGGAATGATGATAGTTCTGAGCTCTTTAATAAAAACATTGCAGTAATGAACATACTAACCCCAAATCCATAGATCCCTTATGTATTTGGTGTGTTCCTTTTTGGGGGAAACCCATCTTTCTTTTGTTCCTTTTTAATTTGCATGATGTAGCCTTACTCAGAAACATATGACTTGGCATAGGGGCTTTCCAAGTTGGCTCTCATGCCTTGTTTTTCTTCTTGAATTTTTCATTTGCTACTTTATAGTAATTTCTCAAAGAATAGTGTGTAGAAATTCCTTTAAAGTGGGGGCATATATTGGCATTATCATTTTGCATTTTTATTTTCCTTTGTTCTTAGTGTAACCATGTTATTTCATACGATGTGTTTGTCACTTTGTGGATTACATTGGGTTTGATTTCCTTCATAAGTGTGATCTATCTTAGCATATTACATTCCTCTTGGTGGCCTGATGCGACGCACTGCATCCCCTAAGTTATGAATATTTTATTCTTTGATTGGTCCTCTCTTGGAGATATTACACACAATGTTACCTAAGTTATAGATCTCACATGATCTTAACAAGACTCATTTCACCATCTTTTATATTTTTACATTTACCTGGCCACCTTGCATAACACAACTTGCATGGTTGTGGTACCTCTGCATTTGTTCATGAGTTCTAAGCATACAAAGCTTTTCTTTTCTCATGAATCATAGACTAGCATTTTCTTTGTTGTGCCTTAGTAAAGTTATCAGAAGGTATAAGTTTGATATGGTGAGGGAGAAATCCCATTTAGCAACACAACTTTTCCCCATAGCCACCTGCTTGTGTGAGTACATACCAACCAAGCATATGTTTCTCACCTTTTTGGATTTCTCACCCCGTGGATAACTAGAAGTTTCATGGCCCCATAGTGAGTATGCTTGGGATTTCTCACCCCATGCACAACCAGAAGTTTTGTGGCCCCAGAGTGAGTATACTTGGGATTTCTCACTTCGCAGACAACCAGAAGTTATGTGGCCCTAGAGTGAGTATACTTGGGATTTCTCACCCCGTGGACAACCAAAATTTTTGTGGCCCTAGAGTGAGTACATATTTCTTTTTTTCCAAACAAACAACCTAGATCTAATCCACAACGAGCTAGACAAATGATTAAATCTTCATTCCTTTTCATCACTTTCATGTGTGTTCCTTTGTGCTTATGATTGGTTTTCCATGGGATCATGATCTTGTGGGCTTGATCATCCCTTTTGATTATCCTTATCTCACCTTATCAAGCATTAGTGCATTCAGACCCTTCTTGGTTTCATGATCGGCTACTTTAGTGCGAGTTTGAAGCAAGTCCATCCTCTCACTAAAGTCGAGGCTAACTGTGGAAATGTAAAAATACTTTTTCATGCTCAGGGCCTTGTAGAGGATTTTGGCATAATTTTTCCTAGGTCTAATCAACACATTCACATTAGTTCTTGGACCCTTGTGAATCATTAAGACTTCTAGGTTGTCTTGTAAGAGTGTTGTGAAGTTTTGTAACCCACTTTCACACTTTTCTAGGACACTTTCATCATAATTCACCTTAATAACTCCTTTTTGTCACTTACCAAATCTTATTTCAAAGTTTTGTAAAGTGTTGTAACCCACTTTAACACTTTTCTAGACTTGTCTTCAGTAATTCAACCCTTTCTCATGTTTAAATGGCCCTTTAATACACTTTTCAGTTGTTTTTAAGTGTGTTTTTGAGGATATTCCTATTGGACAATATTTAATGCCTTGAAATTCCTGACACCCACTCAATTTTCTTAAGTGGGAATAAGTCACCAATATGGGTGACTTAGTCCATTTTGGGACAAAACTCAAAATTATTTTAATTTTTTGGTGGGATTTTATCCTCTAACCCTTGAGGTCGGCCTGTGATGTGTTATTTTCGGGAAATTTTAGTAAAATCATGTATAAATATGGGTTTTTTCCCTCATACATCTCCTCCCAATCCCCTACAATCTCCTAATTCATCAAGCAATCAAGGATAATCAAGTCATCAATTCAAGCACTTCATTGCATATCTTCAAATTTCTACCTCAAGGGTTTGCTAAGTTTATGACATTGCATGATTTTTATTTATCATTCCCTTTCTATTTCATTTATTTATCTAGGGTTTGATTACCAAAGTGGGGTTTGACCAATCAAACCCCTATACTCTAACCATCAACCATTTTTCCCTCTTTGCATGTGTGTTTGTAGACATTTTATGCAAGATTGTTAATGAAATAACTGTTGGAAAGTGGTCAAGAATTCCTCAAAGTGAACCAAGTCATCATAACCCTAATTCAAGCTTGGATATACTTTTTATCCCATTTGATGCAAAATCAAGTGCAGACACCTGTCAAAAAAGCAAGTGCAGACCTGAAGCTATAGGATTTTTTCCTGAAATCCTAAGATCGGCAGGTGGACTAAGTGACCAATATTGGTGGAATAGTCCTGCTTCCAGGCCCGAAAAGTTATTTTTACATTTTTGGATACCCATTTGGTATATATTGGACTGTTCTGACAAATTTTCTCAAAACTCGGACTAAGTCTCCCATCTTGGCGTAAGTTTCCCATTCAACATTTTCATTCAAATATTTAGGATTCCATAATCTACCAGCATCAAATTCCATATTCTAGGTGCACCTCTTCCATTCTGTTATGATATTTCATCATTTACTTGCATTTTTAGGCATTTTTTCATATCACATTGTGTTTTCAAACCAATTACATTTCTTAAGTTTTGCATCATTAGATAATTTCATTTTCAAATCAAAGCATTAGTACATCATAATTAGTCATAATACATCTCATCCACATTAACTTTGAGTGTAGACAATTGCATTTTGGACTCCATTTCTCTCTCCTTTTAGGTGAATAATTGTACATGGAGCTAAAGCAAGTGTGGGAAATCCAAAATCATTGTCCAAAAAAGGGTTAACATTGTTAGAAATTAAAAAAATTACATCATTGGATAGCAAAGAGAGAACCTAACATTATCTAGGTGTTCAGTTTGTTTGACATTGAACCACATGCAATCCTAACGGTGAGCTTGAACCCGATTATGTGAAATATTGTAAAATTTGCAAAAACACGTCTCTAGTCATTAGCAATGCCCTCCAAGCCTTTGGGTTGGTATTCCAAGGAAAATACCAAGCCCATGGCTTGGGAATTCCCAAAGAAAGATATAAAAAACATGTGGTATAACATGCTCACATTATATCTTAGTTTTGACATTGCTTTTTCATTTTTGTGAATACATTGAAAAAATGTGAGCGCATTATAACACGCTCGTGTTGTGGTCTATATCAAATTTATTTTTATTCTATTTTTTTCTTTCTTCTCATTATCTTTGAGGGAAAGTATAAGTTGAAATTTACATATAGACGCTTAATTTCTTATACTTTGAGTTATATTTCATGTATATAGTTTCAGGATGTTTGAGAGTGGTTTCAGATCTCTAGGAATTATAATCCAAATTCTAGTTTTTGGAAGATCTCACAAATTTTAGATAGTCAAATCTCAGTAATCAAGAGGTCAAATTTTATTAACCAACAAGTTGTATTATTTCTCTCTCTATCTCACTCATTTTTATCCCTTACACTCTACACCTCTCTCTCACTATCTCCATACCTTTATCTAACTCTCTCTCCCTTGATCTCAAGAACTCTCTCTCTCTCTCTCTCTATTTTTGTCTCTCTATTTCTCTCTATGTTTATCTCTCTTTGTCTATTTATCTCTCTATCTCACTCTCTCTCCTTTTCCCTCTAATTCTCTCTACCTCACTTCTTTCTCCCTCTCTACTTATCTCTATCTCCCTTCATTTTCTCTCTCTCTCTCTCTACCTACCTCTCCCTCCATCACTCCCTACTACTCTCTCTATTTCTCTCTACCTCACCTCTCTCTCACTTGCCTCTCACTCCCTCCATACTTATCTCTCCCTCTCTTCTTCCCTATCTACTCCATATCTCCCAATCCCTCCCTCTACCTACCTTTTCATCCATCAAACCTTATTGCTCTCTACAACATTATCTTTTCTAGGCTTATCTATGATAGTAACATCAAATTCCTGCAACAACAGTAACCATCTAATAATGTGTCCACCTACTATAGCCTTGTTCATCAAATATCTAATTGTAGCATAGTCTATATGTACGTAAACTTTGTAACCTATAATATAATTCCTGAATTTCTTTATTTCATATAATATAGCTAAAAATTTCTTTTCCCTTGTTGTATAATTTCTTTCCGTAGGATTTAAATTTTTTCTAAAAGAATAAATTGCATTCATGGCATCATTGTCATCTTTTTGTCCTAACACTGCTCCAATGGCCAGATTGGATGCATCAACATGTATGTGAAATGGTTCTCCCCAAATAGGTCCTTTAATGATTGGAGAAGTTTTTAAAGCTATTTTGATTGTCTCAAAAGATTTTTCACAATCTTCAGTCCATACAAACTCCTCTTATTTCTTGAGCAAGGTAAACAGTGGTGCTGCAATTTTACTAAATCCTTCTATAAATCTTTTGTAATACCCAACATGCCCTAGAAAACTTTGAACATGAGTTTGGTTCTTTGCAATCTCAATGTTCTATATGATCTCAATTTTATTGGGATCAACATTCATCCCCTCTTTTGAGATGTGATTTCCTAGAATAATGCCCTTTGTCATCATAATGGAACTTTTTTCATGATTTAGTGATAATCTGTGATCCTTACAATGTTGTAAGACCTTTTCTAAATTTTTTATTGTCTCGTCAAATGTTTTAGCATGGACTGTAAAGTGATCCACATAGATTTTGACATAGGAAGTGGTGAAATCTACAAATATAGCAAGCATTTCTTTTTGAAATGTGGTTGGTGCATTACATAGTCTGAATGGTAAGACTGTATATGCGTATGTACCCCAAGGATAGGTAAAGGTAGTTTTGTCTTGATCTTCAGGGGCTACTTGGATTTTTGTTATATCCACTAAATCCATCAAGAAAAAAGTAGTTGTTTCTTGCTAGGTTGTCCAGTACTTGGTCGATGAATGGTAATGGGAAATGGTCTTTTTTTGTGGCTTTATTCAATTCTTGATAACCTATGCAGACACGCCATTTACCATTCTTCTTTATGATAATAACTAATGTAGAAACTAGTTGACTATTAGAGATTGGGTATATGAACTCTACTTTTAGTAGTTTCTCTATTTCTTTTTTAACAATGTCACAAAGAACAGGATTGATACACCTTTGTCCTTGTCTAATTGGTCTTACATTTTTTGTTTAAATGTGATGACTACAAATTGAAGGATGGATTCCTCTCATATCAGTATAGTCCCAAGCAAATGCTTCAATGTGTTTTTCTAAGGTTTACTTCAATTATTTTTCTTGCATTGGGGATAAAGATGAATTAATATTGAGAGGTTTATCTCCAGCTACTGTAATCTCTTTGGTGTCCATTTTGGAATCAATATATTTTTCAATAAGTGTATTTAGAGGACAAGAGTGTTGTTCATGTAATGTTGTTTGGAAGTTTTGCTTCTTGATTTTTGAAGTATACTCTTGTTCTTCACATTCTTGAACATGTTCAACTATAGTAACCATGACTAACTCCACAATACCATCACCTTCTAATTCTAAATCTTCATCCACCAAAAGTTGAGTGTTTGGTTGAATTGACAGTTGTGATGGTGGATAGAGTGAGAATTCTTTCCTTTTTTGACCATTTGATATGATCATGCTTCCAGATCCACAATCAATTAAGCCAACAGTAGTAGCCAACCATGGTCTGCCTAAGATGATCGGATATCTAGAATCTTTCATTTTAGCTTTAAGAACCAAAAAGTCAACTGGATAATCTCATGTATCAATGGTAACCATGATCTCTTCTATAATACCTTCTGGCTTTGTAGTATACTGGTCAAGTAACTGTAGAATAGTTGTTGTTGGCTAAATAGTTGTCATCCCTAGCATCTCAACTGTATCAGACGTGATAACATTTATGGCAGCTCCTAAATCAATTAGGACATTGTTTACCTCCACTCCATTTATACTCAAGGTTATTGAAATACTTCCAAGATCATTATATCTCTGAGGAAGCAATCATACTAATAATACTTCAGTCAGTTTTGTCCCTACTTGTATTTTGGGAGGTAGCTTCTTCTTTCACCCTGGATTTTTCATGCAAAGGGATTTTACTAACTTGTTTATCTCTAGTATGTCCTTAATCGCTTCCAAAAATGGTATTTCAATGTTTATTTTCTTCAACTCTTGAAGAAGTTTTGAATAAACAACATTTATGTAACTCGTTTGAGAGTATTCAGGAGTGAGATTATCATCTTTCAATCTTTCAGGGTAAGGCGCCTGATTGATGTTTTTTTCTTCTTCAATCTTTTGTGTTTCTACTAAAGTTTTGATTTATTCCCCACCTTCTTGAGAATTTTCTATTGGTTTAGATTAAACAGTTCGATTTCTCAGTTGAATATCATTAGCATCATTTACATTCAAATTAGGGGGGATTCTCATCATTATGGTTATTTCTTGGATTTGCAACTGGTTGAGTTGGTAGCTGAGGTTGATTGACTTATTCAATAGTGGTATTAGGAGCATTTATCACAGGAGTTGTTTGTCCCTAGGGACATTTTTTCCCTTGATTTTACCATGGTTGGAACTGCTTATGATTTTGTTGCCATGATGGCTGATTTGACTACCACTACGACTGGTTCCATTGGGGATTCATCCATTCAGGTTGTCCCCAATATGTAGGTGGTGGTTGTGGTTGATATGGAGGGATCCATTGGTTTTGGTTTTGTCAAGGGTTTTCATTCTAGTTTGGTGTAGAACCATATTATCTTTGATTTGCATTATACCTTGTGTTTCGAGGTCTTTGGCCAACATAATTAAGCTCTTCTTCAACCACTGGTGGTTTCTTCAGATTTATTTTTATCCTAGCCAAAATATTATAGGAACTTGTTGAGTGTGTTTTCTCACAAATCTCAGAGACATCAACTTGATTCAATTGACATTCTCTTAAAAGGTGTTTCCGCCTACACTTGGAGAAATAAATAGACAATGGTTCAGTGCTTTTCTTATCTCCTTGTATGTTGAGATAAAGAAGTAAATCAGTTTTCATTTTTTCTAATTCCTCCATTACTACTGACACATTAGTGGTGTGAGCCTTGTTTCTTCTAGATTTTCTAGTCCCTACCCTTGTTCTAGAGTAGTTTCTACATATCTCAACAATGTTATTTAAAGAAAGCTTGTTAATGTATCCCTTTCTCATAAGATTCAAGGACTCTCTTGATTTGTCATCAATTCCTCTTAGGAATTTTTTTTTGCTAATTTCATTATCCAGCCAATTAGTAAACCTTTGATGCACAAACTAGAACCTATCAGCATAGTCTATTAAACTTTTGTCCTCCATTTTCCTCATTTTGGAAAATTCCTCTTTCCTATACCTTACTCAACAGTAATCTTGGTACTTGTCCAAGAATTCAATTTCCATTTGCTACCAAGTTCCAATTGTTCCTGCTCCTAAACCCATGAACCATCGTAAAGTTGATTCTTTCAAAGTAGAAGGAAAGAACTTCAACTTCTCATTATCATTTGTGTAATCGTAGGTTTGGCATAAAAATTTGAACTCAAAAAGGAATTGATCAGGGTCTTCTGAAGTCTTTCCCCTAAAGGTAGGTAAAACTGAGTGTGAAATATTCTTCATAGGAGGCTCACCAAGTTGTCTTTCAAGAATTATAGGATACAAAATGGTCCTATTTACTGGGGAATGTACTGGTTGGTCACCCATTTCTTCTTTTGGAAATGGATTTCTATTTTCTTCTTGATTATCTTCTTGTTCTTCTATATGGTATTTTTGAATTTTTAGTTCCTAATCAAAATCAATATTTCTTTGAAAATCAATGTTTCATGGAAGAAACCTTCCTAGATGGTCTTTATTTCCTCTTATCCACAATTCATATCTCTCTTCCTTATCAACACTAAGGCTTCACACTAAATAGCCATATCTTTTAAATCCCTGGCAATGATGCCAAAAATGATGGGAAAGGTCATTGATGTCACAACTTGCATCATTTAGTCAATTATTTATCAAACTAGGTGTCTCTCAGAGCTATATGCGATAAGGATGGTTGTCGTAGAGTTTTGGGGAGTTTTCCTCTATAAAAAGTGACTTCGGGTATCGATTTGGCTCCTTCGGGAGCTTTCACGAGCTCTTCAAGAGCCCTAAAGAGCTGAACTACAATGACTAATTCCCAAGGATTAATTCTATCTTATTTCCTAAATTAAAATTCTTACGACTTATTTCTGACTTCATTTGACTTGATTGAGACTAATTCATGGAAAAGACCAACATTTATCTTAATTCCTAATCTAGAATTCGAAAACCAAATTTAATTCTAATTCACTTTTAAAAGAAATCTATTTTAAGACTTACTGAATAAAAAAATACTAATTTAAATAATAGAAATGAATTGAAAGGAATTAATGATTAATCTAGAAAACATAAATACTAATTCCCATGAATAGATTTCCACCAAACTTCAATTCCATCTTTCCATAATTTTTCATCATTACTTTAATAGATTATCACCAAATTGAATTCCTACTAACAATGTCTAAATTAGATTATCTTAATAAACCTTACAATGAATCTAACAAACTATTCTAAAGATGATGAACTAAACTTAAAAGCGATTTGAGCAGAATTAACTATCAAGATTTAACATCCAATAGACTGAAAATGATTTAATAAATTAACAATCCAGAATTGACATCTAACATTTTAGATTTAATATTTAATGAACAAAAATAACAAATTACTCAGTAAAATACCAACACAAGATCGATCCCTTGGTTGAGTGGGCCCTGCTCTTCCTTAGGTAAGATCTCTTAACAAAGTGATTCGAGTTAACTTCTTTCTTTCATTCAAATTAATGAAAGTGGGACATAGAACAAAGTATTGCCATCCAATTATAGACTTTTGATTGAAAATTATCTAACTCCCATCTAAAAACTGAAACATGGATATTTATAACTATCCTTATTTAATTCACAACATGGCATTAACTATCAAGATTCAAGGCATTTGAACTAAAGATTAAAATAAAACTAAAGAAGAACTAAAATAGAACTGAGAATAGACATAGGGAAATATGCCATATCGGCACTAGGAATAGAAGTTCCTTAACTGACTACAAAGAAGCCAATTTGGACTTGAGTGATTCATCATCCAAGTGGGCTGATCAATGGCGTGATTATCTTCCTTGATAAATAGGGAGTTTAACTTTATCATTAGTCTTTTAAATACCTTGTATAAAACCCTTAAGAAAAGGATAACAATTATGGCAGTAATAGATTAACACTGCATAATTATCTCATTAATATCACCATAAAGTAACACATTTAACATAAACCATTACTTCAAATATATCTACTAATTTAGCTAAACATAGAGCAAAGTAAGTAAATATAATAGTCTATAGTCTACCGATAGTCATGATAATTAACAAAAATAACAAGTATTTTAAACATAAAATGATTTAAATGAAAGTATCCCTGAGCGTCTCATCATTCTTCCCCATTTGTTATGGACCATGTCCTCATGGTTCCTCTTCCTCCTCAAGAATTATGGTGGTGTCCTTGTCCTTGTTCAGTGCCTCCATCCAAATGCAATAGTCGAACACTCCTTCCCTGTATTGGTGTGGCAATTTTCTATTGAGTGCAAAGCCATGGTTTTGTCTTAGCTTTTCTAACTATGGTCTTATTACTCCCTTGGGTACATTAGGTGATTACTTGAGCTTTAGAGCAGGTAGAATGATAATAGGAATTCTGAACCACATTCCAACCTAGAATTATTATTGTTGTTCAATCAAAGTGATCACATGTCTGACTATTATCAAACTCCATCTGAGATTGTTTGGAATTATTAGATCTCTTCTTCTTACTGACTCAGGAAGGAGTTGATATATTTCCTCATAGGATTTTATTGCCAATGGGGGAAGTTTCCCCTCTATATTCTAGAATGTAGATATACTATTAAGAAATTTTGAAACATAAAGAGGATTAATGTGATTTAGCCTTACCACTGATTGTACCATTTTGATATATTTCTCTGCATGAGACATTTCAGGCCTCATTGGTAAACCATACTTTTTCTGAGCCTCCTTATATTTTTCCATTATTTTTGACCATTCAACCTGATTCTACATTAAGGAGACAAAATACTTGATTTGCAGCTCACGAACATAAAAAATTCAACAAAGAATCGTCATTATCTCCCATTAAAAACCCATGCTGGAAAAACTCACACATTTGATTTGAATGTCAGGGTGGCTATGGAAGTAATCCTACATAAAATCTCTATCATTGTGATAATCTAGGCTTCTCCACAAAATTAATTGATTAAGATTCCATTATAGAAACTTCTCTCTAAGAAACAAAGCATATACCTTGCTGGTCTTCTCATCGGAAGCATCACAAAACTTATCTCTACTGCTTGCTCAAGTCTTCTTTCAATTTCATTCTTTTCTTGCTCTAACTTTTCTACCTGCTTTTTCTACTGGTCATTTTCATTCTTGAATTTTAGGGCTTCCAGGGAGAGATATGCAGGCTAGGTCCTTGGTGGAACATCAGATGGAATATTAGATGGAATAGGAGGTAGATCAAGGTAGCGTGGTGGGGTCGCGGAAGTAGAAGCTTCTTCTGAATAAAACCACATAGATTGTTGTTTTAATTGCTCTTCCTTTTGCTGCAATTCTTCTTTTAATTTTGTAATTTCCTCATCATTTGCTAATGCTTGTACACTATTTTTTTGTAGGGAATTCTCAGTTTTATTCAATTTCTCTCTATACCTTTCATCTCTTTTCTCAATTTGTCTTTCCATTGCTTGAGTGTTGTTAATGGATTGTTGCAATTCCTCTTCTTTTGTTCTCAATTTTTTTGCAAGGAATTGCATGTTCTTCCTCTCTTTCTCTAATTCAGCTTCCAATTGGGACATTTTCATAGCCCTTAACAATTCCTCTTCATTCAAATTTTCATGGATTTCTTCTTCTTCAATCACTAGTTCTTTTCCTTTTCTTTTCTCATAAGTTAGAGAAGGTGTAGGGGATCTCACGGTCTCCTCTTGTTAAAATTCCTCTTATGCTTCTTGCTCTTCAGATTGTATCTCAGACTCTCAGCAGAGTCATGGATTTCAACAGAAGGGGTTCTTTCAGGAGTAGGCATTGGGCCTTCAGGAGGGCTTTGAGGTTGCAAAGGAGAATGTATTGGTCTGTGGGTTTCCGCATGGCTTGTAATAGTTTCTATCAGGCTTTCAAAAAAAGGGGTTTGAATTGTAGGTGTCTCTTCAGTCGTAGAAATAACGGTCTCAGCATGGCTAGGGATTTTCATCATGCAAATCTTGCTTTTTTCGTTTTTTGAGCTAGTATGGGTTACCCTAGAGGATTTCGATAATCTTCTTTTACCCCTCTTTTTTTTCCTTTGGAAGATTCGCCTTTCTCAACCATTTACCTTTTTGTTGTAGGCCCCCTTGTGGGTTTCCCTTTTTCCTTTTCTATAGGTGAGGACAAAAATTCTAACGAGCCATGTTTCCCAAATTCTTTCTTTAAGAAATGGTACTTAATTATAAAATGAATTAAGCCCTGGTATTTTATGTAAGACTCCCCTCTAGACTTTACTCTTAAAATCATGGAAGACATTTGTTGGAACAAAAATTCTAGAAAATTTATTCTAGTGGAGGGTTTTGTCTATCCATACCTTAAATGTATCAATAGCTGCATTCCTGGTCCTAATATAGTGTCGTACTATCCCTCATAGGTGAAGAATTTCATGAGCCATGTTGCAGCAATTCTCCATGGTTCATCCAAACTGTGACGAGCTATTCTATGTTGGTCTCCCTTATGCATTAGAATTTTTGGCCTCCTTTCAGGTTCTTGGTGAAATGCTGCCACCAACTTTTCAAACTTGACTCGACCCTTGTTAACTAGTTTTCCTTCAACTAGAATTCTAGAAATTTTACTTATTATTTATGGAGTGAATTTAATGATTTCACCCCTTACTTTGGTGACATTTATGTGAAATTTTTTGACAAATTCTTCTATGATTTATGGATAAAAACCTTCATATTTCATTATAGAATCCAACCATCTAGCTTCCCTTAACAATCTCATGGTTTTTGAATCAAGAGTGAATTTTTTTGGCTCTGCATTCCTCTTGTTTCCCATTTCTTCCTATCAACAATGGCGAACTTCAACTAGCGGACTTCAACTGGCAGACTGAATTACTTAGCAAAATGTGAAATGCTTTTTCTCTTCTTTTTGGAGCAGCCATTTTGAAAATGACACGATGTGTCATTAATTTCTTGCATTAATTTCCTTCACTACACCTGCTGATTCGCACACCACAAAATGAAATTACAATTTAATTCACAAGGTTGGTGGCATCTTTTACACATGCCAACATGAACATGGAAAGATTTTGAAAAGATAGGTGGATCATAATAAGATCTGTTATTATTAATGACATCATCCAATATCACATCATTGCTTATAACAACTGTCCCACCATTGTTTGAAATGATTATAAGTCATTTATTATCATTATTAATAACAATATGGCAGAGATGTTTAGACTTATAAATATTTATAGGTCTATTTTACATTAGTCTAAATACTCTAGAAAATAATATTTGAAAATAATATTCACATTAAATGTGCACCTCTTTTTATTTTGAGCCTTTGAGTTCTTCGAGAGCCTTCAAGAGTTCTTCAGGAGCCTACAGGTGCTCTCAGGAGTTTTGGAATTATAGGAGTTGAAAGCCTTTGAGTTCTTCAGGAGCTATCGAGCCAAATGGAGTCTTCAGAGTCCTCAATCTTCAGGATCTTCAGGA
Organism: Sequoia sempervirens; assembly: GCA_007258455.2. Taxonomy (NCBI): domain Eukaryota; kingdom Viridiplantae; phylum Streptophyta; class Pinopsida; order Cupressales; family Cupressaceae; genus Sequoia; species Sequoia sempervirens. The sequence continues at coordinate 672,941,976 of VDFB02000003.1, read as the reverse complement.
GCCTTCAGGAGCTTTCAAAGGTTAACTTAGATAGACCGCCATTGCTGGTTTTCAATCATCATTTTTTTTTTTGAAAGTAAACTGCCAATAGTTGGTTTTCAATTTACTTCCATTTTTCTCAAGGTAAACTGTCATTTGTTGGTTTTCAATTTACCCTATTTATTCATGCCTTCTTGAAAGGTTCAAATATTTCTCATGGAAGAGATATCTTTCATGAGAAAATGTTCAATTATATGTAATAGATCATCTAAAAATTCCTCCTTTGATGTAGGTTTATGATATTTTTAGTCGATGACCATTAACTAGAATAACTCTCTTTTCTCCATCAATTGGTACTAATTGGACAACTCCATTTTCAAATACCTGATCTATCTCATAAGGTCCTAACCATCTTGTATGGAATTTCTCTTTAAATTCTTCAAATCTGGAGTCAAATAATAATGCCCAATCTCCCTCCTTAAACTATCTAGACACAATGTGTTTATCATGCCATTCATTTCTTTGCTTCTAAATTACCTCTATATGATGAGGAGCCTCCATTCTGATCTCATCAACCCTATTAAGCTCTAAAATTCTATTTTTTTCTGACTTTGGTAAATCAATTGCAGTTTTTAGTGTTCTTAAATCAAATTCTATTGGAATGACTAGTTTCTTCCCATACACAAGTTCATATGGAGAGATCCAGTAGTTGTTTTCCATGTGGTATTATAAGCCCATATTGCCTCATCTAACCTCTCAGCCCAATCTTTTTTCCTTAGAGAAATAGTTTTTGTCAAGATGTTCTCCAACTCTCGGTTAGTGACTTCAACTTGTCCATTCGCCTGAGGGTGATATGGTGAATATTTCCTATGGGTCATCTGGTATCTCTGCAAAAAATCTTCCATGATTATTGATACAAACTATGGCCCTTGGTTTGAAACAATTTCTCTCCATGCACAAAATCATTGAAGGATTTGCTTGTATAAAAAATCTACATATTTATCCTCTCTTGCTACTGATAATCCCTTCATCTCAACCCATTTTTGTGCATAATCAGTACAAACAAGTATATAATGCTTCCCTTTAGAGGGTGGATCAAAAAGTCCAACAGAATCTATTCCCCATTTTTCAAATGGTTTCAAAGCTATTTGTGGTTGAAATGGCATCTCCATTGTTGGGGCGGGTCTTCTCATCTATTGACATTCATCATAGTTTTTAACAAAGAACGAAGCATCCTTTTCCATTGATGGCCAAAAGTAGCCAACTCCTAAGATATTATGAATTGTCCTTACCACCAAATAGTGTCCTCCTTCAGACTCATGACGACAGTCGTGTACTACATCATAGACATCTAACTCAACTACACATCTGTGAAGAACATGATTAGGGCACAATTTAAATAAAATACCATTAATCCACTCAAATCTAGAACTTTAATGAATCAACCTCTTTTTTTGTTTATGAATGAAGTAACTTGGGCACTTCCCTATTACAAGGTAATTTTCCAGATCAGCAAACCATGGTGGATGAACTAATATTGCAAATAAATGTTCATCTAGAAACTTGTCAATAAAATGGTGCGTCATCATCCTGGAAAATTTTTTTGGAAAGAAATTCAACAACAACATTATCTTTTCCAGGCTTATTTATGATAGTAACATCAAATTCCTACAACAATAGTAACCATCTAATAATGCATCCACCTACTACAACCTTGTTCATCAAATATCTAATTGCAGCATGGTCTATATGTATGTAAACTTTGTAACCTATAATATAATGCCTGAATTTTTTTATTGCATATACTATAGCTAAAAATTTCTTTTCTCTTGTTGTATAATTTCTTTCCGCTGGATTTAAATTTTTTCTAACAAAATAAATTGCATTCATGGCATCATTGTCATCTTTTTGTCCTAACACTGCTCCAATGGCCATATTGGATGCATTAGCATGTATGTGAAATGGTTCTCCCCAAATAGGTCCTTTAATGATTGAAGAAGTTGTTAAAGCTATTTTGAATGTCTCAAAAGATTTTTGACAATCTTAAGTCCATACAAACTCCTCTTCTTTCTTGAGCAAGGTAAATAGTGGTGTTGCAGTTTTACTAAATCCTTCTATAAATCTTCTGTAATACCCAGCATGCCCAAGAAAACTTTGAACACCAGTTTGGTTCTTAGGGATCTCAATGTTCTGTATGATCTTAGCTTTCTTGGGATCAACCTTTATCCCCTCTTTTTAAATGTGATGTCCTAGAAAAATGCCCTTTTTAATCATAATGGAACTTTTTTCATGATTTAGTGATAATCTGTGATCCTTAAATGTTGTAATACCTTTTCTAAGTTTTTTGTTGCCTCATAAAATCTTTTAGCATGGACTTTAAAGTCATCCATATAGATTTCAACACAGGAAGTGGTGAAATATGCAAATATAGCAAACACTGCTCTTTGAAATGTGGTTGGCACATTACATAGTCCAAATGGTAAGACTATATATGCATATGTACCCCAAGGATAGGTAAAGGTAGTTTTGTCTTGATCTTTAGGGGCTACTTGGATTTGGTTATATCCATTGAAGCCATCAAGAAAAGAGTAGTTGTTGCCTACTAGGTTATCCAGTACTTGGTCGATGAATGGTAATGGGAAATAGTCCTTTTTTGTGGCTTTATTCAATTCTCAATAATCTATGCACACATGACATTTGACATTCTTCTTTGGGACAATAACAATTGAAGAAACCAATTGACTATTAGAGATTGGGTATATGAACCCTACTTTGAGCATTTTCTCTATTTAGTTTTTAACAATGTCATGAAGAATAGGATTGATACGCCTTTGTAATTGTTTGATTGATCTTACATCTATATAAATGTGATGACTACAAATTGAAGGATGGATTCCTCTCATATCAATATTGTCCCAAGAAAATTCTTCGATGTGTTTTTCTAAAGTTTCCTTCAATTCTTTTTCTTGCTTTGGGGATAAAGATGAATTAATATTGAGAGGTTTTTCCCGAGCTATTGTAATCTCTTTGGTGTCTATTTTTGAATCAATATATTTTTGAATAAGTGTATTTAGAGGACAAGAGTGTTTTTCATGTAATGTTGTTTGACAATTTTCTTTCTCAATTTCTGAAGTACACTCTTCTTCACATTCTTGAACATTTTCAACTATAGTAACCATGGCTAACTCCACAATACCATCACCTTCTGATTCTAAATCTTCATCCACCCAAAGTTGAACTTTTTTGGTTGAATTGATGGTTGTGATGGTGGATAGAGTGAAAATTCTTTCTATTTTTGACCATTTGATATGATCATGCTTCCAAATCTACAATCAATTAAGGCAACAATAGTAGCTAACCATAGTTTGCCTAAGATGATTGAATATCTAGAATCTTTATTTATGGCTTTAAAAACCAAAAATTCAACTAGATAATCACATGTGTCAATCATAACCATGATCTCTTCTATAATACCTTTTGGTTTTGTAGTAGATTGGTCAACTAACTATAGAACAGTTGTTGTTGGCTGAATAGTTGTCATTCTTAGCATCTCAACTATATCAGATGTGAAAACATTTATGGAAGATCCTAAATCAATTAGGACAATGTTTACCTCCACTCCATTTATACTCAAGGTTATTACAAGACTTCCAGGATCATTATATTTTTGAGGAAGCACTCATCCTAATAATACATCAGTCAATTTTGTCCCTACTTGTATTTGGGAGGTAGCTTCTTCTTTCACCCTGGAGTTGTCATGCAGAGGGATTTTATTAACTGTTTTATCTCTAGTATGTCCTTAATCTCTTGCAACCATGGTATTTCAATGTTTATTTTCTTCAACTCTCGAAGAAGTTGAGAATCAACAACATTCATGCAACTGGGTTGAGAGTATTCAGGAATGAGATTTTCTTCTTTCAATCCTTCAAGGTAAGGTTCCTGATTGATGTTTTGTTCTTCAAATTTTTGTGTTTCTACTGAAGTTTCAATTTCTTCCCCACCTTCTTGATCTTTTTTTGCTAGTTTAGATTGAACAGTTTGAATTCTCAGTTGAATATCATTAGTATCAATTACGTTCAAATTAGGGGGATTCACATCATTATGGGTATTTCTTGGATTTGCAAACGGTTGAGTTGGTAGCTGAGGTTTATTGACTTGGTCATTAGTGGTATTAGGAGCATTTATCACATGAATTGTTTCTCCCCAAGGACATTTTTTCCCTTGATTTTTCCATGGTTGGAATTGTGTCTAATTTTGTTGGCATGATGGCTGATTTCACTACCACTACAACTGCTAGTTAGCCTGCCATTGTGACTAGTTCCATTGGGGATTCATCCTTTTGTATTTTCCCCAATATGTAGGTGGTGGTTGTGGTTGATATGGAGAGATCCATTTGTTTTTATTTTTCTAAGGGTTTTGATTCCAATTTGATGTAGAACCATATTGTCTTTGATTTGCATTATACCTTGTGTGTTGAGGTCTTTTGCCAACATAATTAAGCTCCTCTTCGACCACTGGTGGTTTCTTCAAATTTCTTTTTATCCCAGCCAAAAGATTATAAGAACTTGTTGAATGTGTTTTCTCACAAATCTCAGAGACATCAACTTGATTCAATGCAAATTCTATTAAAAGGTGTTTCCCCCTACACTTGGAGCAATAAATAGACAATGGTTCAGATCTCTTCTTATCTCCTTGTATGTTGAGATGAAGAAGTAAATCAGTATGCATGTTCGCTAATTCCTCCATTACTTCTGACACATCAATGGTATAAGCCTTGTTTCTTCTAGAGTTTCTAGTCCCTACCCTAGTTCTAGATTAGTTTCTACATATCTCAACAATGTCATCTAAGGAAAGCTTGTTAATGTCTCCCTTTCCCATAAGATTCAAGGATTCTCTTGATTTGTCATCAATTTCTCTTAGGAAAATTATTTTGCTAATTTCATTATCCAGCCCATTAGTACACCTCTAATTCACAAACTAGAACCTATCAACATATTCCTCTAAACTTTTTTCCTCCATTTGCCTGATTTGGAACAATTCCTCTTTCTTATCCCTTACTCGATAGTAATCTTGGTATTTTCCAAAAATTCAGTTTCCATTTTCTTCCAAGTTCCAATTGTTCCTACTCCTAAACCCATGAACCATCATCAAGTTGATTCTTTCAAAGTAGAAGGAAATAACTTCAACTTCTCGTTATCATTTGTGTAATCATAGTTTTGGCATAAAACTTTGAACTCAAAAAGAAATTGATCAGGCTCTTCTAAAGTCTTTCCCCTAAAGGTAGGTAAAACCGAGGGTGAAATATTACTCATAGGAGGCTCACCAAGTTGTCTTTCAAGATTTATAGGATATGAAAAGGTCCTCTTTTTTGGGGGATCTATGGGTTGGTCACCCATTTCTTCTTCTTGAAATGGATTTATATTTTCTTCTTGATTTTTAATCAGATGTTCTTCATTATCTTGTTGATCTTTGATCTAGTATTGTTGAATGTCTTGTTCCTCATCAAAATCAATATTTCTTCGAAAATCAATGTTTTGTGGAAGAAACCTTCCTAGATGGTCTCTATTTCGTCTCATCCATAATTTATATCTCTATTCCTTATCAACACTAAGGCTTCACACTAAATAGCCAGATCTTTTAAATCCCCGACAACAACACCAAAAATGTTTGGCAAGGTCGTTAATGTCACAACTTGCATCATTTAGTCAATTATTTATCAAACCGAGTGTGTCTCAGAGCTATATGTGATAAGGATGTTTGTCACAAATTTTTTGGGGGGTTTTTCACTGTAAAAAGTGACTTTAGGTATCGATTTGGCTCCTTCAAGAGCTTTCAGGAGCTCTTAGGAGCTCTCGGGAGCTAAACTACAACAACTAATTCCTAAGGATTAATTCTATCTTATTTCCTAAATTAAAGTTTTGTCGACTTATTTTTGACTTCATTTGACTCTATTGAGACTGATTCATGGAAAAGACTAACATTTATCTTAATTCCTAATCTAGAATTCAGAGGCCAAATTTTATTCTAATTTACTTTTAAAAGAAATCTATTTTAAGACTTGCTGAAAAACAAATACTAATTTAAATAATGGAAATTAATTGCAAGGAATTAATGATTAATCTAGAAAACATAAATACTAATTCCCATGAACAGATTTCCACCAAACTTCAATTCCATCTTTCCATAAATTCTCATCATTTCTTTAATAGATAATTTCCAAACTAAATTCTTACTAACAACGTCTAAATTGGATTATCTTAATAAATCTTACAACGAATCTAACAAACCATTCTAACCATGATGAACTAAACTTAAAAGTGGTTCGAGCAAAATTAACTATCCATATTTAACATCCAATAAACTAATAATGATTCAACAACTTAACATTCTAGAATTCACATCTAACATTTCAGATTTAATATTTAATGAACAAAAATAACATAACTTAGTAAAATACCAACACAAGATCGATCCCTTTTGTTGAGTTGGCCCTACTTTTCCTCATGTAAGATCTCTTAACACAGTGATTCGAGTTAACTTCTTGCTTTCATTGAAATTGATCAAAGTGGGACATAGAACAAAGTATTGTCATCCAATTATAGAATTATAATTGAAAATTATCTAACTCCGATCTAAAAATCAAAACATCATGGATATTTATAACTATCATGATTTAATTCACAACATGGCATTAACTGTCAAGATTCAAGGCATTTGAACTAAAAATTAAAATAAAACCTAATCAGAACGAAAATAGGACTGAGAATAGACATAGGGATATATGCCAAATTGGCGCTAGGAGTAGAAGTTCCTTAATCAACTACAAAGAAGTCAATTTGGACTTGAGTGATTCATCATCCAATTGGGCTGATCAATGGCATGATTATCTTCCTTGATTAAATAAGGAGTTTAACTTCATCATCGCTCTTTTAAATACCTAGTATAAAACCGTTAAGAAAAGGATAACAATTATGGCAGTAAAAGATTAACATTGCATAATTATCTCACTAATATAATCATAAAGTAATGCATTTAATATAAACCATTACTTCAAATATATCTACTAATTTAGCTAAGCATAAAGAAAAGTAAGTAAATATATTAGTCTATATTCTACCGCCAGTCAGGATAATTAACAAAAATAACAATTCTTTTAAACATAAAATGATTTAAATGAAAGTATCCCTGAGCCTCTCATCACTCCTTCCACCACTCTCTATTTATCTCTATCTCACCTCTCTCCCTCACTACATCTCATTTTGTGTCTCTCTCCCTCTCTACTTAGCTCTCCATCCATCACAACCTACCACACTCTCTCTCTACTACTCTCTATCTCACCTCCCACTCACCCCATCCATACCTCTCCCTCTCCTTCCCTCTCTACTCTATATCTCCCGAATCCCTCTACACCTCTCTATCTCACTTCTCTCCCTCCCTCCCTCATTCCCTCTCTACTTCTCTCTCTGTACCTCTCCTTCCCTCTCTAATTATCTTTATCTTTCCTAGCCCTCTCTCTCTCTATCTCTCTCTTGCTCAATGTCTCCATCCCTACCTTTTCCACTATCTACTCTCTATCTCTCCTCTCCCTCCCTCTACCTCTCTCTATCTCTCTCGCTCTCTCTCACTCCTCCATCACCCTCTTTCTCTCTCACTCTCTCCTCTCTATCTCACCATTCTCTCTTTCCCTCTCTATAACTCTACTTCTCTTTCTATAACCATTCTCTCTCTAGGTATATTTATCTCACCTCTCCCTATTTACCTCTTCCTTCCTCCCCTCTCAGACCCACCCTACCTCCTTCCCTCTATCTCTATCTCTCTCTACTTCTCTCTATCTCACCTATCCCACTCTACCCGCATATCCCTCCATCACTCCCTACCACCCTCTATTTCTCTTTATCTCACCTCTCTCTCACCTCCCTCTCTCTCCCTCCATACCTCTCCATCTCATTCCCTCTCTACTCTCTATCTCCCTAATCCCTCTCTACCTCCCTCTCCATTCATCACTCCCTACCACTCTCTCTACACCCCTCCATCTTGCTTCTCTCCCTCCCTTATTCTCTATCTACCTCTCCTTTCTCTAATTATCTTTATCTCCCCTAGCCCTCTCTCTCTCTCTCTCACTAGATGTCTCCCTCCATACCTTTTCTGCTATCTACTCTCTATCTCTCCTCTCCCTCTATCTACCTCTCTCTCTCTCTCTCTCACTCCTCCCTCACCCTATTTCTTTCTCACTCTCTCATCTCTATCGCACCATTCTCTCTTTCCCTCTATGTAACTCTCTCCTCTATATGTCACCATTATCTCTCTACTTATCTTTATCTAACCTATCCATCTTTACCTCTCCCTTCCTCCCCTCTCTCCCTCACCCTCCCTCCTTCCCTCTATCTCTATCTCTCTCTACTTCTCTCTATCTCACCTATCCCTCTCTACCACATATCCGTCTATCACTCCCTACCACACTCTCTTTATTTCTCTGTATCTCACCTCCCTCTCTCTCCCTCTATACCTATCCCTCCATTTTTCCTTCCTTATCTACTCTTTATCTCTCATGTCTCTCTACAAATCCTTCCCTCTCTACTTATCTTTATCTCCTATTTCCCTCCCAACCTCTCTCTCTCTCTCCCCAATACCTCCCACCCCTTCTTTCTCTCTCCCCCTATGAGGGTTGAGGGTGTAAGGCATAGTGTTTAAGGTATAGGGTTGAGGTTATAGGATTAAATGTATAAAGAAAAGTGATTAGGGTTTAGGATATTAGGTATAAAGTTGAGGGTATAGGGTATAGGGATGAGGCATGAGGGTTTAGGGTTTAAGGTTTAAGGTATAAGGTTGAGAGTTGAGGGATACTATTTAGGGTAGATGGTATAAGGTATAGGGTATATGGATTATGGTTCTAAAGGTTATTAGGTCTATAGTTGAGGGTATTGGGTTGAGGATATTATGTTTAGGGTTGATGGTTTAGGTTTTATAATTTATGTATAAGTTTGGGGGTTGAGGGTATGAGGTTAAGTGTATGGGGTATAGGGATTAGGGTTTAGGGTGTAGGGTTAAGTGTATAAGGTATGGTGTTATAGCTTGAGAGTGTAGGGTTTTTCATTTAAGTATAGGGTTGAGGGATAATGTTTATGGTTTAGGGTATAAGGTTGAGGGTGTAGGGTATAGAGATGATGGTTAAGGGTATAGGGTTTAAGGTATAGGGTTGAGGGTTAAGGGATAGTGTTCAAGGTTGAGGTTATAGTGCTAAGTGTATAAAGTATAGGGATTAGGGTTTAGAATATTGGGTATAGGGTTGATGGTATTGGGTTTAGGATTGAGGTTTAGGGTTTAGGGTTTAGTGTACAAGGTTGAATGTAGGGCTTAGGGTTTATGTAAAAGGTTGAGGGATGATGAAAAGGGCTTAGGTTATAAGGTTGAGGGTATAGGGCATAGACATGAGGGTTGAATGTGTAGGGTTTAAGGTTTAAGGTATAGGGTTGAGGGTTGAGGTATCATGTTCAAGGTTGGGGGTGTAGAGTTAAGTGTATAGGGTATAGGGATTAAGGTTTAGGATATTGGGTATAGGGTTGAGGGTATTGGGTTTAGGGTATTGAGTTTAGGGTTCAAGGTTTAGGGTACAAGGTTTAATGTATGGTTTAACATTTAATTATAGGGTTAAGGGTTCAGGGATAATGTTTAGGATTTAGGGTATAGGGTATACAGATGAGGGTTGAGGGTGTAGGGTTTATGGTTGAAGGTATAGGGATTAGGGTTTAGGATATTCGGTATAGGGTTGAGGGTATTGGGTTGAAGGTTTAAGGTTAAGTTTATAGGGTATAGGGATTAGGGCTTGGGAGAGAGAGAGAGAGACCAGAGAGAGGGTGAGGGGGTGTGAGGGAGACACATAAAAGAGAGAGTATTCTCTAGTTAGGGTGGGAGGGAAAGACTTGAGAGAGAGGAAGGGGGTGGGAGGGAGAGAGAGAGAGATGACCCCCATTTCTTGGACCTATTTTTTCAAATAGGCCACTACATTGCCAATTTCACCAAATTGACAACCTACTCGGCCCACCAGCTTGCCAATTTGGTGAAATTGGCAACCTAACTTGCCCTGTTTGAAAAAATGGGTCCAAGAAATGGGGTGTCCTAGTGATGTAATTCTTGGAACCACTTTTTCAAATAGGCCACTACATTTCCAATTTCACCAAATTGGCAAGCTAGTGGGCCCACTAGCTTGCCAATTCGATGAAATTGATAACCTAACTTGGCTTGATTGAAAAAATGGGTCCAATTTACATGAGTGGGAGACCCCATTTCTTGGAATGATTTTTCAAACAAGCCACTACATTGCCAATTTCACCGAATTGGAAAATCAGTGCACCCACTAGCTTGCCAATTTAGTGAAATTAGCAACCTCACTTGGCATGTTTGAAAAAAATTGGTCCAAGAAATGGGGTCCCCCAGTGATTTACATCACCAAGAAACCCCATTTCTTGGACCATCTTTTCCAAACAGGTCACTACATTTCCAATTTCACTAAATTGGCAAGCCAGTGCACCCACTAACTTGCCAATTTGGTAAAATTGGAATCCTAACTTGGCCTATTTGAAAAAATGGGTCCAAGAAATGGGGTCTCCCAATGAAATTGGCTATGTAGTGGCATGTTAAATGCTCAACCCTTAATCGCTCAAACCTTCAATCGTCAACCCTCTACCTTCTACCCTCTACCCTCAACTCCCAACCCTCATCCCTCAACCCCTACACCCTCTACCCTATACATTGGACCCTCAACCCTAATCCCTCAATGCTATACCCTCAATCCTCTACCCTCAACCTTAAACCCTCAACCCTCAACCCTCAAACCCTATCCCATTCTCTCTATCTATACATCTCATCTCTCTCTCCCTCACTCTTTCCTAATCTCTCTAATTGTCTATATCTACCCTCTCCCTCTATCTATGTACCTCTTGCTCAATTAGTCCCTACCACTCTCTCTCACTCCCTCTATCTATCTATCTCTATCTCCCTCCCACTGCCTCTCCATCACTTGGCCTATTTGAAAAAATGGGTTTGAGAAATGGGGTCTCCTTGTGATGTAAATTAGCGGGAGACCCCATTTCTTTGACCCATTTGTTCAAAAAAGCCACTACATTGCAAATTTCACTGAATTGGCAAGCTAGTGGGTCCACTAGCTTTCCAATTTAGTGAAATTGGAAACCTAACTTACCCTATTTGAAAAAATGAATCCAAGAAATGGGGTCTCCCGGTGATATAAACCACTGAGAGACCCCATTTCTTGGACCTGTTTTTCTAAATAGGCCACTAGATTGCCAATTTCACTGAATTGGCAAGTCAATGGGCCCACTAGATAGGAAATTTGGTGAAATTGGTAACCTAACTTGCCTATTTAAAAATCTAGGTCTATGAAATGGGCTCTCCTAGTGATGTAAATCACCAAGAGACCCCATTTCTTGGACCCATTTTTTCAAATAGGCCACTACAGTACCAATTTTACCAAATTGGAAAGCCAGAGGGCCCACTCACTTGGTAAATCGGTGAAATTGGCAACCTAACTTTCCTCTTTGAAAAAATGGGTCCAAGAAATGGGATCTCTTAGTGGTTTACATCATCAAGAGACCCTATTTCTTGGACCCATTTTTTCAAACAGGCCACTAGATTCCCAATTTCACCGAATTGGAAAGCTAGGGTAGAGGGTAGAGGGTTAAGGGTAGATGGGAGAGAGGTAGGAGTGAGTAAGTGAGAGAGACTTGAGACAGGGAGAGGGGGTAGGAAGGAGAGACTTGATAGAAAGAGAGAGAGGGAGGGAGTGGGAGAGAGATAGAGGGTAGAGGGTTTAAGGGTTAAGGGTAGAGGGGAGAGAGATAGGAGTGAGTGAGAGAGATACTTGAGAGAGGGAGAGGTGGTAGGAGGGAGAGACTTGAGAGAGATAGAGGGTAGAGGGTTAAGCATAGAGGGTGGAGGGCTTAATGGTTTTGGGTTTAAGGGTTTAGAGTTTAAGGGTTAAGGGTTAAGGGTTTAGGGTTAAGGGTAGAGGGGAGAGAGATAGAGGGAGTGAGTGAGAGAGAGACCTAAGAGAGGGAGAGGGGATGTGAGGTAGAGACTTGAGAGAGATAGAGAGAGAGGGAGTAAGTGGGAGAGAGATAAAGGGTAGAGGGCCCACTTGCTTGCAAATTCAGTGTCAAAATTGGCAACCTAACTTGTCCTATTTGAAAAAATAGGTTTGAGAAATGGGGTCTCCCAGTGATGTGAATCATTGGGAGACTCCATTTCTTGGACCCATTTTTCAAACAGGCCACTATATTTCCAATTTCACCAAATTGTCAAGTCAGTGGGCCCTCTAGCTTAGCAATTTGGTGAAATTTGCAACCTACCTTGTCTTGTTTCAAAAAATGGGTCCAAGAAATGGGGTGTCTCAATGATGTAAATCATCGGGAGACCTCATTTCTTAGACCAATTTTTTCAAATAGGACACTACATTGTTAATTTGATCATATTGGCAAGCTAGTGGGCCCACTAGCTTGACAATTCAGTGAAATTGGCAAGTTAACATACCTATTTGAAAAAATAGGTCCAAGAAATGGCATCTCCTAGTGATGTAAATCAGTGGGCGACCCCATTTATTGAACCCATTTTTTCAAACAGGCTACTACATTCCCAATTTCATTGAATTGGTGAGCTAGGGTAGAGTGTTTAATAGTTTAAGGGTTTAAGGGTTTAAGGGTTAAGGGTAGAGTGTCCCTAAGAGAGATAGAAGGAGTGAGTGAGATAGAGATACTTGAGAGATGGAGACGGGGTAGGAGGGAGAGACTTGAGAGAAAGAGAGAGAGAGGAAGACAGATAGAGTGTAGTTTAAGGGTTTAAAGGTTTAAGGGTTAAGGGTAGAGGGTAGATGGTTAAGGGTAGAGGGGAGATAGATAGAAGTGAGTGAGTGAGAGAAAGACTTGAGAGAGGGAGAGGGGGTAGGAGGGAGAGACTTGAGAGAGATAGAGGGTAGAGGGTTAAGAGTAGATGGTAGATGGTTTAAGGGTTTGAGGTTTAAGGGTTTAGGGTTTAAGGGTTAAGGGTTTAGGGTTTAGGGTTAAGGGTAGAGGGTAGAGGGGAGAGAGATAGAGGGAGTAAGTGAGTGAGAGAGATACCTGGGAGAGGAAGAGGCAGTGGGAGGTAGAGACTTGAGAGAGAGAGAGAGAGAGAGAGAGAGGGAGTGAGTGGGAGAGAGATAGAGGGTAGAGGGTAAAGGGCCCACTAGCTTTCCACTTCAGTGAAATTGACTACCTAACTTGGCCTATTTGAAAAAGTGGGTCTGAGAAATGGGGTCTCCTGGTGATTTACATCACTGAGATACTCCATTTCTTGGACCCATTTTTCAAATAGGCCACTACATTTCCAATTTCATCAAATTGGCAAGTAAGTGGGCCCACTAGCTTGGCAATTAGTGAAATTGGCAACCTAACTTGCCCTGTTTGAAAATTTGGGTCCAAGAAATGGGCTCTCCATGTGATGCAAATCACTGAGAGACCCCATATTTTGGATCCATTTTTTCAAATAGGCCACTACATAACCAATTTCGCCGAATTGGCAAGCTAGTGGGCCCACTAGGTTAGCAATTCAGTGAAATTGGCAACTTGACTTGCCTGTTTGAAAAAATGGCTCCAAGAAATGGGGTCTCCCGATGATGTAATTGAACCCATTTTTCCAAACAATCCACTATATTCCCAATTTCACTAAATTGGAAAGCTAGGGTGGATGGTTTAAGGGTTAAGAGTAGAGGGTTGATGGTTAAGGGGAGAGAGGAGAGTGGTAGGAGTGAGTGAGTGAGAGAGAGAGATACTTGAGAGAGGGAGTGTGGGTAGTGATGAGCTCAGGATATGCTCATAATTTGAGTATCATGATGTACTTTTAATATCTCTACTTTTACTACAAATGGATGTTTTAACTATGTGATTAAAGACTTTTTATTTGCAACTAGGTAGTATCCTAGAGCAATACATTCCTATATTCCTGCATAATGAATGTATCATGTTGTTTTCCAGACATGCTTTCTTTCGCCTTTGTCGCCTTTTGGATCACAGGTTGTTGAAAGGGATCATGAATGAGTCAAACACATCGGATATCAGCCTTGTAGTAAAGTCCATTTCCTGTGCGATGTCGAGGAAGTTGTTCTGGTGAAGACTCTCTGACCAAGTCATTGGGAAGAAACTTTGATCATTAATCCAGGAAGAGTGGAGTGCTAAATTCTCTCTGGATTTGGTTGAACTGATATTCTTTCATTTATGAGAAGTTTTTTCCTTGGTTTTAGGATTCATTTATGTCCACGACTTTCTCTATTTGAGTTAGTTAGTTATTTTTCTAGTTTAAATAAGTGTTCCTCCTCTGCGAGTGAGCAAGCATAGCATGTAAAAGTTAGTATGATAATGAGAAACATAATATGTAAGAGTTAGTACTATGATAAGAGATAAAGTTTTGTGTTAGTTTTCATATGAACAGAACAATGTACATCATTTTGAGTTTATGAATAAAGCTGATGAAGTTCTGAGTTCAATTTTTGCATAGCTGGTTGATGCTTGCTAAGGGGGCCCACTTAGTAAGTATCTATAGTTAGTTAGTTGTTTATCTTTTGTTGATCATAAGTTAGATTTCATTCTGGAATGTTTCAGTGCAAACTCAGTCTTATATTGTTCATGCAGCATTAGGAATCCATCCCTTTGTTTGTTCCTGTAGCATAAGGCCAGTTCATAGTTTGTTTCTGAAGTAATAGTTGTTGTGATTTCTACTTTGATTAAATTATGCTTAAGTTAAGAAAGCTTTATGCTACATTCCTATAGAATAAGAATAATTCCTTTCACGCAGTTATTTCTAGTAAATCATGACTGAAACTAGTTCTTAGTGCACATATAGTGCCACTCCATTTCAAGTATACATTCCCTAGTTTGACAAAGTAAATGAACAACCATAGGAATATGTTAGTCACCTACTAGAATGTCCAATTCCCATGTTAGGATTTGTCGTGACTTTTATATCCTTTTATGGGTGCGACCATTTTTGGTGCCGTTGTCAGAGATGGTGTCAAGCTAAGAACTTGTCATAGTCATTGTTAGCAATAGTTTAGTTTGTTATTCAAAATTCCTTCAAGTTACAGTTTATTTTATTGCATGCATAGAAGAAGAGACACTCTAGGAAGATTCCTCCCTGACCTTCCATTCATTGATAACAACATTGAACCAGCTTATAATCTATTTGAGGAAGAAGGAGACTAAGATATCAATCCATTTGCTAAAAACCTATTTTTTGAACTACTATTTGACCTAGCTGACAAAGAACCTGAAGAAAATCCATTTTCTCTAATACTCCATTAAGCAAATATGGCACAAAATCCACCTAATCGACCTCCTGCTTTTGAATTTCCCTTCATTGCTTAGCAAGATAATGATAACCTTAAAAATATTCATTTTTCATAGTTCTATGGACTAGTTACAGAGGACCCAGACACTTTCTTGTTTGAGTTTGACATCCTCTATCGCAGCTATGATTACACTTCAGATGCTCACAAGTTGAAATTGTTTCCTTCTACTTTGAAGGAAGGAGCTCTTAGATGGTTCATGTGTTTGGGAAGAGGTGTTGTTGATAGTTGGGCAGTCATGTGAACAAAATTTCTTGAAAAATACAAAGAATATAGTAAGAGTGGTAGTAAAGGAGATGATATATTTAGAATTCAACAAAAGGAGGATGAAAGCTTGGAAGACTATATCTCAAGATTCTTGTTTTCCCTAAAAAAGAATTTAGACCATACTCTCAATGAAGAATCTCAGAAACTACTTTTTCTAAGGGGAATCAGTGATACCTGTATAGATGCCCTAGACCTGATGGGAGGAGGTGATATAACCCAACTACCTTGGGATGATATCAAGAAAATGTCTCAACTACTCTTGAGCAATTGTTAAGAAGGGTAGAGGTCATCAAGTCACGGTGGGGAAGTCTTCTATTAATGGAGTTTCACGAATGGAGATCACAAATTTGCTATCTAATTTCCAGCAGGATATCATAAACAACATGGCTACACAGTTGGATACTATGCAAGCTCAAAAGAAACATGAGGAGGCTGAAGCAATCTTGGTTGAGTTCTATCCACATTGTAGATAGAAGAAATGAGACTATAGATGTAAGATGGTGGCTAACCTAGAGACTAAGCAGTTACCTACTAACTTTAAGATGGTAGAGAGTGATGATGACCAAGTATTCTTTGTCGCACAAAGGCAACCATGGGCTCAAAGACAAGGTATGCCTCAAGATCCTTTGACTTTTGGTAATCCTTATTCTAATTACAATAACCAATGGCAACCTATATATGGCCCATCACCACCATGGAATACTTCTCAATCACCCTAGCCTAACTATCAAAGTCCTCAATGGCAATCCCCTCAAGGAGGTTGGCAGCAACCACAAGGATAATGGACTCCACCCCAAGGTAACTAGCAGTAGAATCCTCAATGCAGAAGTCCATAGTAATGCTAGAACCAATCCCTGGATCTTTGCAGTTTTAGCAGCCACAACCTCAGGCCCTTATGCCACCTCCTACAGCACCTACAACAAATACTAGACCTCCAAAACAAATGCCTATGTCTGCTCAACCATTGCCAAATCCTAATAATAAGCACCAACAATAGCCTATGTATTTTGCAAAAGCCAATCAGTATCCAGCTTATGCCCTGGATATTCATGATATTCATCTCAGATCTGGAACCACTCTTCCTACTCCATAGCCCCTTGTAATAGTAGAGATTCCAAACTTTTCCTCTGAGCAACTTACTGATCCTACAGAACATATACCTGTATTTGATACTGTCTCTAAGGGGCATGTCCTGCAACATCAGGCCAAACCACCTTTTCTTCAGAGATTGCAAATTACTACATCCAAGTCTATGGAAGAGACTACCTTTGATATTTTAGATCAACTAAAGAATGTACACATTCAAATCCCCCTTTTTCAAGCCATCAAAGATGTCCCAATTTATGGAAAAGCCATTAAGGAGGCATGTTTAAAGAAATCAGGAAGAAAGAAATAAGATCCCCAAACTATCCATGTTCTAAGACATTTGGCAGATATTATGTTAGGGAAGGTAGTCATTCCAAAATATACTGACCCTGGGAGTCCTGTGGTACAAATAAATATTAGTGGCTAAATAGTGAATAATGTTTTGATTGACCTTGGTGTAGCTATCAATGTAATGACCAAGAATACAATGGAGTATTTGAATATCTTAAATATTCGGTCTACGCCTACCATCCTACAGCTTGTTGATAGTTCCACTGTAAAACCTAATGGAATGGTAGAAGATATTATTGTTATCCTTGAGTCTTGGGAATACCCAGCAGATTTTACCATATTGTCCACTAAGGCCACTTTGGGAAGATATCCTATTATCCTAGGTAGACCATGTTTAGCCACAGTTGATGCTTTTATAGGATGTCATTTAGGAGACATGACAATTTCTGATAGTCAGTCAAGAAAGAAGTTGGTTTTATACCCACCTGTTTAGCCTCAGCCAGACTTGTCTCAACCAATTTGGCCAGATTTAGGAGAGGAAACTAAAGAAGTCAATTCATTGGCTCAACTAATGATGTTGAAAACTAATCCATTTTCCTAGCTTCAAAGTGAGGATGACATGCTTTTACACATTTTGCAGTCCAACTCAGATTTGAGTAGCCCATTTGTTCGAGATAACTATCTTCGGCAATGTTTTCTGCAGCAACTGAATTCTGAGAGCCTGTCACTTGAATCACCTGCATTTTATCATAATTTTCTTCCATATGAAATACAAACACCACCTTTATCAGCAGCATCCATGAATGATCTTATCAAGCAAGTAGAAGTTTCTCTAGGCCGTTGTCTGAATATCAATAATAAGCCGCCTCAATCTCAACAAGTTGCCCTAGTCACAATGTTGCAAGAACAACACAGAGATTTTGCATGGGACTATGAAGATATGAAGGGAATAGATCCTCAACTTTGTACTCATAGGATCTACATTAAGGAAGATTGTTCACCTGTCACGCAGCCTCAAAGAAGGATAAACCCAACACTCAGGGAAATAGTTAAAACAGAGCTCCAGAAAATGCTTGATGCTGGTTTTATCTACCACATTTCAGACAGTCAATGGGTGTCTCCATTGGTGATTGTTCCTAAAAAGGGTGGAAAATGGAGAGTTTGTGTAGACTACAGGGAGCTGAATATAGCAACTAAAAAGGATCACTTTCCACTGTCATTTGTTGACCAAGTACTAGACTCATTGTCTGGGAAAAAGTATTTCTCCTTTTTGGATGGATATAGTGGCTATAATCAAATTGGAATTACCCCTGAGGATTAAGACAAAACAACTTTTACTAGTCCATGGGGAACTTTTGCCTACTTTTTCCTACCTTTTGGACTATGTAATACACCTGCAACATTTCAAAGGGCAGTTATTAGTATTTTTGCTAACATTTCTCATGATTCTATGGAAATCTACATGGATGACTTCACTACTTATGGAGTTACTTATGAAGAAGCATTAGCCAATCTAGAAAATGTGTTGAAAAGATTTAAGGAGAAATTTTTTTCTTTAAATAGTGAGAAATGCTTTATGATGATGCAAGAGGGAATTGTTTTAGACCATCATATCTCTCAAGCAGGAATTCAAGTTGATCCTGCAAAAATTGTAGTTATTCTAACTTTGCAAACACCTATGAAACAAAAGGATGTTAGACGTTTCCTAGGACATGCTGGATATTATAGAAGATTCATCAAAGATTTCAGCAAAATAGCTAGTCCATTATATGCCTTATTGACAAAGGATTCTGAATTTACCTGGACTGAGGCCTGTGACAAATCTTTCCTACAGCTTAAGAGTTTACTTACTCAAGCACTTGTTCTTCAAGGACCGAAGTAGAATCTTCCTTTTCATATACACACAGATGCTTCTAATTATGGCATAGGGGTAGTTTTAGGAAAGAAAGAGAATTCCATAGAGCATGCCATATATTTCATTAGCAAAAATCTTCAAGGCCCTAAATTAAACTATATTGTCACAAAGAAAGAATTGCTAGCAGTTGTGTATGCCCTGAACAAGTTTAGGCATTGTGTCACTGGTTACCAAATATTTGTTCATACAAATCATGCATCAATAAGGTACCAAATGAATAAGCCTGCCATATTTGGCAGATTAGCAAGATGGCTCCTATTGTTGCAAGAATTTGATATCACAGTTATTGATAAACCAGGCCAGGCTAATGTGGTGGCTGATTTCTTGTCAAGACTTCAAACAACTACACCTCCTGAGGTAATTGATGATAACTTTCCTGATGAACATTTATTTTCTATTGCTGCTCAAACTCCATGGTATGCAGATATTGCAAATTATTTAGCAACAAACAAGATCCAAGCTCACTTCTCACCAAAGGAAAGGAAATTGTTGGTTGAGAAAAGTTTTAACTTTTCATGGATTATAGACTATTTATTTTACACAGGACTTGACCAAGTCATGAGAAGATGTGTGAGGGAAGATGAGACCTATGATATTTTGCATGCCTGTCATGATGAACCATGTGGAGGACACTTTGCAGCCAAGAGAACAACTATGAAAGTGCTTAATACATGATACTATTGGCCCACACTACAAAAAGATGTTGTAACCTACACCAGGAAATGTGACAGATGTCAACACATGTGGAGACCAACAAGGTCTAATGAAATGCCCCTAAATCCTGAAGTGGTAGTAAGTCCCTTTGAAAAATAGGGCATGGATTTTGTTGGGCCTATTGATCCTCCATCCAATGGGAAATCATACATTTTGGTGTGTACTAATTATGTAACCAAGTGGGTAGAAGTAAAAGAAATGACACATGCCCGTGACAATAAAGTTGTTGAGTTCCTTTATGAGCAGATTTTCACAAGGTTTGGAGTCCCATGGGAACTTGTTATTGATCAAGGTGCTTAGTTTACATCCAACTTAATCACTGCATTAATGAATGATTACCAGATCAGGCACATAAAGTCTAGCCCCTATCACCCTCAGTCCAATGGTCAGGCAGAGGTTACCAATAGATAAATTGAGGCAATCCTTACAAAGACAGTCCAATTACACAAGAAGGATTGGAGCAGTCACCTTCCTAAAGCAGTCTGGGCCTATAGCATAACATGGGAAACAACTATAGGGTTTACTCCTTTTGAGTTACTCTATGGTAAGACTGCCATGTTACCAATAGAGTGTGAACATAAAACCTTGAGGACTACTCTCCAGCTTAACATTGATATCTCTGAGGCTCGAAAGGAATGCCTCCTGCAGCTAAATGCATTGGATGAGATGAGGAAAGCTGCCCTGCAACATACTGAAACTATCCAACATCAAAAAAAAAATGGCATAACAATCACATTTGAACTAAGAAATTCTCTGTCAGTGATTGGGCACTACTCTATGACTCCAGGTATGAGGAAAATCAAGGTAAGCTAACCACACGTTGGCTTGGTCCTTATGAAATAGAAAATGTGTTTGCTAATGGCTAAGTGCAATTGGCTACAATAAATCCAGTTCGATTCAAACTACTGCTTAATGGACACTATCTTTGGTTGTATCATAAACCAATGTCCAAAGAGGAATTTATGCAAAATTTTGTTTCAAATGCGGCCACCGATCTTCCTCCAGTGAAAGGCTTCAATCTTTCTCCTGCAGCATCTCTTTAATTCCACGTATGCCCATAATAAAGGTTTCCTTTTTAAGTAAGCCACTTTCTCCACTTTTCATCCATAACCACCATTCATTACCTTTTCTTCCACACCATCCATCTTGTCGTACTGCCCTCATTCATGGTTTCCATTCCAGCCGGCATTTCATGATGCACTGTGATTTTCCCAGCACGTACGAGCATTAATTGAAAGGTACGCGATATCTTCTCTTAATCAAATTATTTATTTGTTTCATTTATTCAACAACTATTATGTATATATCAATCTTTATCGCCCATGCTTCGCCTATCCTTTTTCCTATGTGTGGACACATGTCAAATTTCAAGTAGGGGGCAGGATAATCCATTTCAAACATTTTCTTATGTCACTATCACAAGTAATAAGATATTTTTATTTCTTCTTGTACTTTCCAAATATGGACGCGTGTTTTATCTAAACAACATTAACTGGTTGATATGAGTAGTTCCTAAAATCATTACATGCAATTATCTTTCGAATCATTCTTGAAAAAGAGAAAGTGAGAGCAGGACATAAAGAAACAGAAAGAAGCAAAAAGAAGTAGAGCAGAAGAATTTTATTTTGAATTTTCAGAAAAGGTTTGAGTTCTTGGAATCTTAGCTGGAGTAATTTGCAAATATGGGTGGTCAGTTGGTAATACATGAGCCTGTAGCTCATGAGATCTTAACACAAAATCCTCAAATAGTGCAAGCATTCAATAATTGTGGCTGGCTAAACTATTTTCTGACGTTAGATTCTTTCAATGAGGAAGCTACTGGTGAATTTTTAAGAACTCTTTCAAAAGGGGAAACTTCAGTTTGGGGTCTGACAGGGGATGTAATAGAAGAACGAATTGTTGAAGTAACTGGGCTTCTTGCAGCAGGGGAAAATTTCTCTTTAGATGTTGTTTCTGCTAGGGCAGAGTTTACAGTACCAACAGATGGACCCTTGGAGGTCTCTAAACAAGGATGCAAACGAGTGTCACTGCCCTTTCCATATTTAGAATATGCTGCATTTATAATCAGGTATTTAACATGGGAGGGATGCTTCTTCTATTTATATTCTTACTATTTTAAGTTATTGAGCCATATGAGGCATGGGTTAGCTATTAATGTCCTAATTTTTTTGTTAAATCTGTTAAAACAAAGTGCCCATGAAACCCAGAGGGGAAGCAACAATGCAATTTCCCATCATGCCCTCATTAAACTATTGATTGAGCGTTCCCTAAGGGATGTCTCTCCCCTTTCTTGGAAAGAATTTGTTGCCCAAAAGGGTCTGCAACTTCCAGGGTTGCCTAGAGCAATCCATGCAGCACCTGCCCCTACAACATCTGCCCCTGCAACATCTATTCCTATGGCCTCCACACCAAAGCCCTCTACCAGAGTACAAACCAGGTCTGCTAGTAGTAGAGAAAAAGGAAAAACGAAGGTAGAAGAGTCATCTAGGGTAGAAAAAACCCCAAATTTTGACCCTCATATTCAATGACACTAGTGTCCCCCACTTGCAACACCTCCTATAGCAGTTCCTCCTACAACAACACCTATTGCCACTATAGTTTCTCTTTCATCCTCTTTTGTTGAGTCTAAAACCTCTAGGCAAGTCAGGAAGAGGAAAGCCACAAGAGTGCCTCCTACAGCTGTCGCATTGCCAAAAAGAGTTTCAGCAAGGAAACAACGTAAAGTCACTTCAACGTCTGCTCAACCTGAAGTTATAATAATTTTAGAGGAGTCTGAAGAATATAGCCATGATGATTCTCATAATGTACCTGAGAATGTTTCATATAGCTCACATGTTGTTCCTGAGGAAATGCACAATAAACAAATGGAAATTGATGAAGCACAATATGATAGTAATGAAAGGGGAATGCCAAGTCTTGATGACTTGGCTGAAGTAGCTAGGCAAATTTATGAAGAAGAAAAATCTCCTCCTACACAGCAACATGAATTCATCCTACAGCAAGAAGAAGAATTAACTAAACAATTGGAAGAGTCCAATGAAGCTTCATTACCCCCTGCAACCTGTCAAGCCATGGTTGTTTATAAGAAGACATTTTTGATTGAATTTTTGGAATTTCTTAGGACCACATGGAGACTGGTCACATTTCAAACCCTGAGTTTCCGTCACTTAGCCAAGACCAAAATTCAACAAAGTCTTTGGGAGGAAGAGAAGAAGAAACTAAAAGGAGAAATTGAAAGGTAGAAATAGGAAATCCAAGAAATGAAAAAGAAAATGGATGAGATGATGAAAATAACTGGTAAGATTGTGGAGTGTAGACCATCACCTAGGGTTTATGCTATGTACTTAAGGGAACAATTTCTTTGGTTTCAATTAATGCAAATTTCAAGGAATTTATATCTTGTTATTCATACATCCAAATAATTTTATGATGCATACCAGGTGGCTCCTAATTGGCTAAAGAATTCTTTATGTGAATTTTACTTGCATGGATTGATAATTCCCTCTGAAACAGAGTGGAATCCACTTCTTTACATTGGTGATATCCATTTGAGGTCACTTATGTCATGGGCAGCCAATGAAACCAATTATGGCAGACAACTAGATGCCTATGAAGAAGTTGAAAGGGATGAGCCCATACCACTACGATCAGAAAGCACAGATCCTTACACAATGCTAAAAATTTGGCTCACTGTTGCATATGGGTTTAACGACCAAGCACAAAGAGTAAAAATATTTGATGTCAGAAAGCAAGTGTATGAGGAATTCAAAAGCCAACTGTATCTATTATGGAAACTTTCCTCTTCCAGAATTGAAAAGAGATGGGAGAAATTGACTGTTGGGCTAAGGAAATCTGAGCCACATAGTCCCCTAAATTTTGAAGCAACCCTTGGCAAGATAGAGAGGTACATACAACTTGGTCTTTAGAAGAGGTTCGAATTATGGTTTCCTATAACATTTCGACCTCCGATTTTAATGTGGCCACTTTATCCCTATCAAGCTACAAATGTTAATAAGGATACAAAGAAACTCAAATATGAAAGATGGCAAGATTTCAGAGGTTTTTATTATAAATTTGGGACTCTGCCAAAAATCCATACTACTCCTACGGATTTCAGGGAAACAACTAGGAAGCTTAATGTTGGTGGACCATCATCAGGTTAAGTAGGGGGCAAATAATGAGCTCAGGATATGCTCATAATTTGAGTATCATGATGTACTTTTAATATCTCTACTTTTACTGCTAATAGATGTTTTAACTATGTGATTAAAGACTTTTTATCTAAAATTGGGTAGTATCCTATAGCAATACATTCCTATATTCCTGCAGCCTAACATCTTGACATGTCTTATTAATTACCCTATTTGACCTTCCAAATGACTGGTATAATGCATATGGTTTTTGAATAATGAAATAGATTTAATATGCGATTAATGAATGTATCGTGTTGTTTGCAACACATGCTTTCTTTCGCCTCTCTCACCTTATGGATCGTAGGTTGTTGAAAGGGAGCATGAACGAGTCAAGCGCAATAGATCTCGGCCCTACAGTAAAGTCCATTTCCCACATGATGTCAAGGAAGTTGTTCTGGCGAAGAATCTCTGACCGGGTCATTGGGAAGAAACTTTGATCATTAATCTAGGAAGAGTGGAATGCTAAATTCTCTCTGGATCGGGTTGAACAGATATGATTCATTTATGAGAAGTTTGTTCCTCAATTTCAGGATTCATTTATGTCCATGACTTTCTCTGTTTGAGTTAGTTAGTTAGTTTCTTTTCTGGTTTAAATAAGTGTTCCTCCTGTGCGAGTGAGCAAGCATAGCATGTAAAAGTTAGTATGATAATGAGAAGCAGAATATGTAAGAGTTAGTACTATGATAAGAGATAGAGTTTTGTGTTAGTTTTCATATGAACAGAACAATGTACATCATTATGATTTTATGAATAAAAGCTGATGAAGTTCTGAGTTCAATTCTTGCATAGCTGGTTGATGCTTACTATGGGGGGCCACTTAGTAAGTATCTATAGTTAGTTGTTTATCTTCTATTGATCATAAGTTAGCTTTCATTCTGGAAAGTTTCAGTGCAAACTCAGTCTTATATTATTCCTGCAGCATAAGGCTAGTTCATAGTTTGTTTCTTAAGTAACAGTTGTTGTGATGTCTGCTTTGATTAAATTATGCTTAAGTTAAGAAAGCTTTACGTTACATTCCTATAGCATAAGAAGAATTCCTTTCACGCAGTTATTTTTTGGTAAATCGTGACTGAAACTAGTTCTCAGTGCACATACAATGCCGCTCCATTTCAAGTATACGTTCCCTAGTTTGAAAAAGTAAATGAATGACCATAAGAATATGTTAGTCTCCTGCTGGAATGTCCAATTCAGAGGTTAGGATTTTCCTTGACTTTTATATCTTTTATGGGCACGACTAGGTAGGAGGGAGAGACTTGAGTGAAAAAGAGAAAGTGAGGGAGTGGGAGAGAGATAGAGGGTAGAGGGTAGAGGGAAGAGAGATACAATTGAGTGAGTGAGAGAGAGACTGGAGAGACAGATGGGGGATAGATGGGAGAGAATTTATAGAAAGAGGTTAGAGGGTTAAGAGTAGAGGGTTTAAGGGTTTTGGGTTTAAGGGTTTAGGCTTTAAGGGTTAAGGGTTTAGGGTTTAGGGTTAAGGGTAGAGGGGAGAGAGATAGAGGGAGTGAGTGAGAGAGAGAGACTTGAGAGAGGGAGAGGTATTCCCAGGTAGAGACTTGAGAGAAAGAGAGAGAGGGAGTGAGTGGGAGAGAGATAGAGGGTAGAGGGTTAAGATTAGAGGGTAGAGGGCCCACTAGCTTTCCAATTTGGTGAAATTGGCAATATAACTTGGCATTTTTGAAAAAGGTTGGTTTGAGAAATGGGGTCTCCCAATTGTTTAAATCATTGGGAGACCCCATTTCTTGGACCCATTTTTTCAAATAGGCCACTACATTGCAAGTTTCAAAGATTTGGCAAGTCAGTGGACCCACTAGCTTGCAAATTCAGTAAAATTTGCAACCTCACTTGCCTTGTTTCAAAAAATGGGTCCAAGAAATGGGGTCTCCCAGTGATGTAAATCACTAGGAGACCTAATTTCTTTGACCCATTTTTTGAAATAGGCCACTACATTGTTAATTTAACCGAATTGGCAAGCTAGTGGGCTCACTAGCTTGGCAATTTGGTGAAATTGGTAACCTAGATTTCCTATTTGAAATGATGGTTCAAGAAATGGGGTCTCTCAGTGATGCAAATCACCAAGAGACCCCATTTCTTGGACCTATTTTTTCAAACAGGTGACTACATTCCCAATTTCACCAAATTGGTAAGCTAGGGTAGAGGGGAGAGAGAGAGACTTGAGAGAGGGAAAGATGGTAAGAGGGATAGACTTGAGATAAAGAGAGAGGGAGGGTGTGGGAGAGAGATAAAGGATAGAGGGTTTAAGGGTTTAAGGATTAAGGGTAGAGGGTAGATGGTTAAGGGTAGAGGGGAGAGAGATAGGAGTGAGTGAGTGAGAGAGAGACTTGAAAGAGGGAGAGGGGGTAGGAATGAGAGACTAGATATAAATAGAGGGTACATGGTTTAGAGTAGAGGGTTTAAGGGTTTTGGGTTTAAGGATTTAGGGTTTAAGGGTTAAGAGTTTAGGGTTTAGGGTTAAGGGTAGAGGGGATAGAGATAGAGGGAGTGAGAGAGAGAGATACCTGAGAGAGGGAGAGGGAGTGTGAGGTAGAGACTTGAGAGAGAGAGACAGAGAGAGGGAGTGAGTGGGAGAGAGATAGAGGGTATAGGGTTAAGATTAGAGGCTAGAGGGCCCACTAGCTTGCATAATTGGTGAAATTGGAAACTTAACTTGGCCTTTTTGGAAAAATGGGTCTGATAAATGGGGTCTCTTGGTGATTTACATCATTGGGAGACACCATTTCTTGGACCCATTTTTTCAAACATGTCACTAAATTTCCAATTTCACCAAATTGGCAAGCTAGGGTAGAGTGTTTAAGGTTTTAAGGGTTAAGGGTAAAGGGTAAATGGTTAAGGGTAGAGAGGAGACAGATAGAAGGAGTGAGTGAGTGAGAGAGAGAGAGACTTGAGAGAGGGAGAGGGGTTAGGAGGGAGATACTTGAAGAGAGAGAGAGGGAGGGAGGGAGTGGGAGAGAGATAGAGGGTAGATCGTAGAGGGTTTAAGGGTTAAGGGTAGAGAGAGGAGAGAGATAGAGGTGAGAGAGAGAGAGGTGGTAGGAGGTGATCATGGAGTGGGAGAGAGAGGAGGGTAGAGGCAGAGGAATATGCAGAGAGGAAAGAGATAGGAGGAGTTTGTAGAGAGAGAGATTTGAGGAGAGTGGATACTGAGGAGACTTGATTAAGAGAGAGAGAGAGAGAGAGAGAGAGAGAGAGAGAGAGAGAGAGAGAGAGAGAGAGAGAGAGAGAGAGAGAGGAGAGAATCTCTAGTTAGGTGGAGGGAGAGAATCTGGGAGAGAGAGGGAGTGGGAGAGAGAGAGAGTGTGTGTGTGTGTGTGTGTGTTCTCTAGCTAGGGTGGGAGGGAGATACCTAAGAAATAGAGAGAGAGAGAGCTATCTACTGAGGGTGGGAGGTAGATACTTGATGGAGGGGAAGGGGTGGGAGGGATAGAGCTGAAAGAGAGGTAGAGATGGAGAGAGATAGAGAGAGACAAAGACAAAGTTCTATAATTAAGGTAGGAGTGAGAGACTTAAGAGAGGGAGATGGGGTAGGAGAGGGAGACTAGAGAGAGAGAGAGAGTTAGTTCTCTAGTTAGGGTGGGAGGGATAGGGGGTGGGAGAGAGATAGAGGGAGAGAGAGAGAGAGATATTTCTCTAGTTAGGGTGGGAAGGAGATACCTGAGACATGGAGAGGAGGTGGGAGGGAGAGAGAGGGAGAGGGATAGATAGGGAGTGGGATATATATATATATATAGAGAGAGAGGGAGAGATAGAGAGAGAGAGAGAGATGGAGAGAGAGAGTGAGGGGGTGTGACAAAGAGACTAGAGAGAGTGTGTGTGTGTGTTCTATAGCTAGTGTGGGGGGGAGAGGCTTGAGAGAGGAGGAGGGGTTGGGAGTGAGAGATGGAGAGATGGAGAGAATAGGTGGGAGGGATAGACCTAAGAGAGAGGGAGAGGGAGAAAGAGGGAGAGATGGAGATGAATATAGGATGGAGAGAGAGAGTTCTCTAGTTAGGGTGGGAGGAGACAGGTGGAGAGAGACCTAAGAGAGAGAGAGAGTTATCTAGTTAGGGTGGGAGGGAGAGACATGAAAATGGGAGAGGGGCTAGGAGAGGGAGAGGGGGTGGTAGACATAGACTTGATATATAGGGGATAAGAGGAAGAGAAAGAGCCTAGTTAGGGTGGGAGGGAGAGACCTGAGAGAGGGAGAGGGGTGGAGGAGACCCGAGAGAGAGAGAGAGAGAGAGAGAGAGAGAGAGAGAGAGAGAGAGAGAGAGAGAGAGAGAGAGAGAGAGAGAGAGAGAGAGAGAGAGAGGGGAGGGGTGTGAGGGAGACACCTGAGAGATAGAGAGTGTATGTCTTGTTAGGGCCTGAGGGAGACTGAGAAGAAAAGGTGAGAGAGTATGTGTGTGTTCTATCTTACAGGAGGGAGAGACCCAAGAGAGGAAAAGGGACCAGGAGGGCAGGACTCTGAGAGAGACAGGATAGAGGAGCAGAGATACACCCCAGAGAGAGATAAGAGAGGGAGTGAGAGATATACCTAAGAGAGAGGCTGGAGGGACAGGGAAGGAAGGAATCTGAGAGGGGGAGAGAGAGGGGGTTGGACCTAAAACCCTAAGCCATAAACCATAAACCCTAAACCCTAAATACTAAACCCTAAACCCTAAACCAAAGAGAGAGATGGGGGAGGGAGAGAGTGTATGAGAGAGAGAAACACAAAGGGAAGAAGGAAGGTTGGGAGATTAAGAGAGAGGGAGAGAGGGAGGGAGAGATAGGGAATGATGGAGGGAGAGGTAGAGATGGAGAGAGGTAGAGAGAAGTATATAGGGAAGGAGAGATAGAGAGGGGGGAGGAGGGAGGGAGAGAGATAGAGAGAAGTAGAGAGGGGAGGAGGGAGGGAGAGAGGGAGGGAGAGAGGGAGGGAGAGAGAAGTGTGATAAATATAATGAGAGAGAGGAGGGAAGGAGGAAGGTGGATAGATTGAAAGAGAATGGAGGGACATAGAGAGAGAGGTGGAGAGGGATAGGTTAGATATAGTGAGGTAGAGAGGGAAGGTGGGTGGGAGGAAGGAAGAGAGAGAGAGGGGGAAGATAGAGAAAATTAGAGAGGGAAGGAGGGAAGGAGGAAGTGAGGGAGGGATGGAGGGGGAGAGAGAGGTTAGATAGATAGAAGTATAGAGGGAAGGAGAGAGTGTGAGAGAGGTCTAGAGCATAAAGGATAAAAAATGAGTGAGATAGAGAGAGAAAGATGATACAACTTGTTGATTACTAAAATTTGAGTAAGTCTAAATTTTTTGAGATCTTCCAAAAACTAGAATTTGCATTATAACTCCTAGAGATCCAAAACCATTCTCAAACATCCTAAAACTATATACTTGAAATATAACTTAAAGTATAAGAAAGTAAATGTCCATATGTAAATATTTATTTCATATATATATTTTCCTTGAAAGATAACAAGAAGAAAGAGACAAGAAAAAGAGAAGAAAAAATTTTCAATGTAGACCAAAATGCAAGCATTATAATGTGCTCGCATTTTGGAAATGTTTTCTTGATTTCAAAAAATGTACAGGTATGTGCAAGATCATTGTGGGCCAAAAAGTGGCGATATGTAAGTGATATGATGGCCCATGTGGCTGACGACTTTTCTATTACCCAAAATTGATGAAACGAAAAAGGGTTTTTAAAGGAGATTGTCAACTTTCCACCAATATAAATTATGCTTTACTTTGAATTTAATAAATAATTATTATTCATTTTCTATTTGAATTACGACTAAAGTCCCCGATTGATAGGCATTGAAAACATCTATAGCTTTCAAACAAGATCACATTTTGAATATGAAACATGTCACATTCTATGCTTTGAATACTATAGGATTAAAAAAAAAAATGAATTTCATGAATTTTTAGTTAAGGTGGTCAAACATACCATTTTTATTTTTTTAAATTTGTAATAAAAAATCATATTTAATTATTTGTTTGGAAAAAATTACAATAAAATATGCATCACATCGACATGATTACTCTACTTATACCTAAAATATTAATAAAATTATTATCATTTTATTGTGGTTAGGGTGGTCGATAGATACCTCTTTTATTGTTTCCTAAATTTATGTACTATGCATTGAAATTTCCAATTTTCACCAAATAGATTTTTTTAAATAAACCTAGTAGTTTAGAAACTACATTCAGTTTTCTACAGATTCTATTCTTACATATTTTTGAAATAATATAGATAAATTATTCAAATTTTTATGTCAAGTTGCCTAACTCTGATTTTTCTAAATTTTTTGCCACTTAAGGGCCTTTTATTTTCCATAATGATCCTGCTCATACCCGTACATTTTTTAAACTTACAATGCACACATTTTTTAAAATTTAAACCATAACTCGAGTGCATTATAATGCGCTCGTGTTATGGCCTCATAATGACTGATCCTAGGCTTAGTCATTACAAAGCCATAATGTGAGCATGTTTTACTATAAGACGCTCACTTTTTTCCTATTTTAGAATGAAAAAGTAAATTGGCCACAAATTGGGTACCCATATTTTTGCACCTGCCTAATATGAGAGGCTAATTAGATTCTCTCATTTTACACCTTGTTGGGATAACTCGCCTAGTGCATAGACTACGTTTCCACTACCCCAGAGTGAGCATACATATTTTGGGACAAACTCACCCCACGAATGACCTAAATTTTTGTGGCCCTAGAGTGAGCAATGTTTGTTATGGGAAAATAGCCACCACCTCACATCATGTTGAATTGATTGTTCTTGATCCCTTATTTTTTTCTATTTTTTGTGGCCTTTGATAGGGTATGATCATGTATCTTTTTTATTGCTTCATACTTAAGTGTCTTCGATGTCTACTTTAGTGTGAGTTTGACACGGGGTCATCCTCTCACTAAAGTGGGGGAATGTAGTAACATAAAAAGTTGTCTTTTCCTTGCCCGCTTAGATAATTGACATTAAAACTAGACTAATGGTGTCTTGGAGTGGTGTTGTAATTTCTTGTAGACATTCACATAATTTTAGGACTTTTATTTGACTAAATCATGCTTTAATTTGTCCTTTGTAAAGGTGTTGTAACACACTTTCACACTTTTATAGGACTTATTTGCTTAATTAAGCCTTATGGTCCCCTTTCTAAATAAAATATGCATAATGTATATTCCATTTTTAAGTGTTGTAAAGTGTTTTAAAGCAATTTCACATTTATCTAGGTGGTCCTAATTCATTTTGGTTCAGTGGAGTTATTAACCCCCCCTTTTAGGCCTTAATTTTGACACCTCCTGAGGATCTCTCCTGATAATTGTATATTAAATATCAAATTATTTCATTGGGAAAATTTTGGTCCTGGTAAGTTGAGCTAGGACCCATTTTCCCTTGATGGTGAATGGGTCCTCCCTTAACAACACCCCCTTTTCTCAGTTTTTCTAGAATGGGTTTTTTGGTCTTGTTTCAACTCCCCGGAGCTTGGTCTTGGAAACTTAGCCAAGACCCATTTTCCTTTGGTGGTGAATGGGTCCTCCCTAAATGAGACCATAATTTTTAAATTTCATTTTGGCGGGAATTTAATTTTTTTTCTTTCCAAATCTAGTGATGGCCTTAGTTCTTTGAATTTTGGGTCAATCTCCTAAGTTGGTATAAATAAGGGGTTAAATCATATTTTTCTCCTAAGAAAATCAAACACAACCTAAAAAATTTATGAATCATTCTAGAATTCAAGTGATCAAACATTAGAGCATTTCAAAGGCATTTAAAAGGCACTACAAGGCATATTTCAAGTCATTATTGCAGCACTTCAAGGTCTTGTCATCATGTCAAGGGTTTAATGCATGCATGTGTATTAAGCTAAGAAGTGAATTTTGCATTGAGGATCTACTTACAAGCCTCATCTTACATCCAAGATCTACATTCTTCATGACCACTCCATGACTATTTACAAATTTACATCTCAAGAAAAAATCAAAGATGGCATCACTTACATTATTGCACTTTCATGCTTCATGTCATTCATTTCATCATTTGCTTTAATTACCTACAAGGGGTTTCATTGAGGAAAACCCCCATTCACTAAAAAAATAGTAAGTTTATTTCCCTTGAGTGGGTGATTGCAGATTTATAGATTGAAGAGAAAGATTATCAAAACTATCAAAGTTGCAAAAGTTTCCATGCAAGGTGAAAGATTACGGAAAGAGCTCTACAAAAATGAATAGTGCCTTCCAGAACTTAATAACTGGGATTTCAAGAGTGCAGACATCAAAGTACAAGATACTGAATCATTTTTTTGAAACCCTAAAAGGACCTATTCACCACTGAAGGAAAATGAGTCATCCATGGCTCAAAAACAACAACTTTCTAGATGGTACACAGCTTTTTATACTCTAAAAGCATTCCTCATAGTTGCTATAACTGTTAGGGTTGATTTCTAGTTGTTATTAACATCTTCTTTTACATAATTTGAAGTGATTTGGACTTTGAAAAATCAAGTGATCTTTCTCATTTGCTTACATTTGGGAAGGATCCTATTTTTCTACCTCATCACCATATCAAGGAGAGAATCAAACTTGAGATGATGAAAATTCCTCCATCCTTTAGTTCCACTAACATCTCTCGCTCAAGTTTTATAAGACCAAGCTATGTGACCCTATTTCGCACAATAAAAAAAATTAATATCCCCATTGTTTATACCTAACCATTAGTATGGCTTTGAGAATATAATGCATTCTATAGTTGAGAATTGTCTTTTGTATGTTTTTAATTTTTTCTCTTTTCTTCTGCTATAAGGGATAATATAATATCCTCTAAATTTTGAGAAGTTATTTGACTGAGTGTAGAAATAATATTATTACATTTTGAAGAAAAACTATTTTACAATATAGCTATAGCATTGTCAACATCTACTAGAGCCTTTAATTCTTCTAGTTGTCTAATGAGAGACCTAAAATTACTTATGTGATTTGATATTATGATTCTTTCTTTCATTTTGAACCTAAAGAATTGATGTTCTAGGGAAAAATTTGCATTAAGCTCTTCTGCTCCAAATAATTTCTTCAAATCATCCAAAATCATCATTGATGATTCGTCTAAATCTATATGATATAATTCAAAGTCAAAAAGATCAAGGCTAATAATAGCCTTTTCTTTTTGAACTCTACTATTCCAATCTAATAGCTTATTTGTATCTGTAGGTGGGTTTCCTCTTCCACTTACTATTCTCCGATATATTTTTATTCATTAGTCACATTTGAATATTCATTTTCCACGTATAGAAGTTGAATCCAAAATAATTTTCTAATACAATCTCCATAATTATTATCTCATTCAAATAAATTTAAATCAATATCTACCACAATATCTCACTACTTGCATACTCTCAAAGATGAAACACATCATACCTTTTATGGACACTGAAAAAGTATCCCTTTTCCCTTGCTTGATTTGGCAATAATTAATGATAAATTGAACTTAATGTTGCCTTGATCTTGTTTTATGAGGTGTTTTACACATCCACATTAGGTCTTGGACCTTTGTGAATTAAGAAGAATTTTATGATACCTTGTAAAAGTGTTGTGAAGTGTTGTAACACACTTTCATAGTTTTCTAGGACCTTATTAATATATTTCACTTAAATAACCTCTTTTTATCACTTACCAAGCCTTATTTAAAAGTGTTATAAATTGTTGTAACAAACGTTTACACTTTTCTACGCTTTTCATCAATAATTTGACCCTTTCTTGTGCTTTAATTGGTCCCATTTTATACTTACAGGCCTTACTTAAGTGTATTTTGAGAATAAACCCAATAAACATCATTTAAAAAATTTAATTTCTAACACCCACTTAAAATTCCTTGAGTGGGACCCATTCACCATTATGGGACTCATATGCCACTCCTAGGGTATGAGTCTCCTTTGGCTCAAAAAGAAAAATAAATTCAAAATTTTGGCAGGTTTTATTTTCTAGGACCTAAGGCCGGCCTATGTTGTAGTATGTTTGGGAATTAGGGAATAATTATGTATAAATATAAGGTTTTTATATTCATTTCATCCCCAATCATTCATCCATCATGTTCTCAAGTCAAGCAAGCAAAGGTTAGGCATTTCAAAACTTCACAAGATCCATTCTAAGGCATTCAAGGGAGAATTCTTTATCCATTGTTGTAATAATTCAAGATTCATCATCATGACAAGTTTCTAATTGCATTACTTCATATTCATGCTTCACTAGAGAGCACAAAGATTATTTTATCATTTTGGTGTAATTACCTAAAAGTGGTTTGACCAAGGAAAACTCCTATGCTCTAACCATTAACATGTTTTCCCCTCTTTAATGTGTGATTGCATTGTAGATTGAAGAAAAGTGCCAAAATGATAAAATTGTAAATGTTGTCAAGAAAAGTTGTCAAGACTCACAAAAACTATGATATAGGGAAAAATATCCATCCAATGTACATGAAATGAGTGGGGAAGTGGTTATTTTATCCATATTCAAAGGCTTTGAAAGTTTCAATTCAAGATTCCGCTCTTGGGACACTTTTCAATGAAACAAGACTCATCCCCTAGTAGTGGTGTCTAAGTCCCAAAATCGTGAATGAGTCCCACCAAACCTAAAAAGTAGGAATTTGATAATTATAGATATATTTCCAGTCTTTAACACATTTCCAGGTGCACACCATTTACATCTTTGCTTTTTTGTTTGGATTTATTTGCATTTCCAGGTCATTCTCTAGGTATTTTTGTATTTCATGATTTTTTTTCAAAAATATTGTATTTTGCAAGTTTACACTTGGTGGTAAACCCCTTTCTTTTGTTTTTATCCTTTAGGACAATCCCCTTTAATAGATTTCATTCTCCTTTTGCATTGAAATATCAAGGGTTTGTTCTTGAATAAAGTGATTGATCTTTGTCTCTCTCCTTTTAGTTGCAAAAATCTAGAGGTTAAAGAGGCAAAAAAAATATTCATCACATTTTGGTGAACCCACCTCTAGAATACTTTCTTTTCTGATTTAGAGTCCATTGTTATCCTAGAATTAGCTTACATTAACATTGCATTGTATTTTGCATTAGTTAATTTGCATTCTAGGGTTTTAAAATTTTGCATTAGTGAAAGTGCATATAGGTTGCATTTTTGCATCCCAAATCATTGAAAAAAAATCTAAAAACAACCTTTTCATTTAGTATTTAGGTCATACAAACTAAAAAGCATCAAAATCAATTGAAAATTTCTACTTTTTTTCAAAAAGACCATACCTAGGACTCATTCACCATTCTGGGAGAATCAATCCCAATCTATATTTCTAACTAACTGTTACAACATCAGAAACATCATTTATGTGCTCCATAAGCCTCATAGTACCATATACTATAAGTATGTAAAGTTTCAGGAACATTTGTTTTATGCATCTAGGTCAAAAACATCATTTTAGTGTAGTCATTTTTGAAATCATTTCAATTACAAGCATCATTAGATCTAAAAATTATTATATTTGAAAAAAATTGCATCACATGGATAAAATTATTTTTCACTTTTTGATACACAATGTTTTTATTCATAAAACTTTGCATAAGTTTGATAAAAGTGTTTTTCATTCTAGGATATACATTGTTTGCATTCTTAAAGCTCTACATATATTGGATAAAAATATTTTGCATCTTTGGATACACATTGTTTACATTGCTAAAACATTGCATGAAATGGTTACAAGTTCCTTTTGTTTTTGGTCAAACAATGTTAGTGTCTTCCATAACTAGAAATGCTAAGAAAAATTTCCTATCCCCTCCCTATGAGAGTGTTTTAGTGAAAGAGAATATGGTGCAAGGGCACCATGAAAATTTTGAAAAATATGGTATAATGTTAGTATTTTAGTGTTTTGAGTCTTTTATCATCCAATAAGGTCATAATAGACCATTCTTGATGTGATTTGAATCATTTGGGTTCCAATTTGTAAAAGGTGTAGAATCTTACAAATGTTGTCAAAATGTAAGGTTGCAAAATACAAAAAAATGTAAAAAGTGGAAGTTGAAGGGTCAAGTAACTAAAAATTTAGTTTGAGTTGGTTGTGTGGGTAGGTTATTTCTTTTAAAAGGTTAAATATGCCTCGTAAACTCAAAGGCAGGGTTTTGGACGAGATTTTGATGAAGAAACAATAAGAAACCCTTCATTTTTCTATGTATTTTCTACAAATTTGTTGCTCTAGGTCTTAGTACGGCCCTCTACAGCCTACACTCATACAACTAATGCTCAAAATTGATATAAGAATGTGTTAAGAACCCTTTTCTTTTCATTTGGTGCAAATCCTTTGAGTTTGAAGCATTTTATTGCAATTTTACCAAAATTGCTCTATAAACCCCAAGTAGCTAGTGCTTGAAGAAAAAATTAGAGTTTTAGGCTCATTCCACTAATGGAATGGGATAATTTTTGCTGGAATGATTCATTTTGTGATGCTTTATAAGATTCAATAGGTTTTAGGAGCAGAGTAAGAATTTGGAGGATATTGGTTGCTGCCCTAATTGAAATTGCATGAGTTTTAACTTGAAATTGATGGCTAAAATTAGGAGTTTGCTTCAAATGCATTGATAAAGGTTGGGTGATGATTTAGAGAGAATTTTCAGACCATATGGGACATTTTTGAGCCATTGGTAAGGTGAAACAAGGTTAGGAGGTCATATATTCAATAAACCCTCTTGTATGCAAGCTTGAATAGGCCAAAAGTGAGATTTTGGAGTTGGGTGAATTTGTAAAGGTTTCTATTGATAAAAGTTGATTTAATCTATTTGAGACCTACCTAGAAAATTGGAGTATATTTTTTGAGTTGTGAATGTGTTTGGAGGTATGATGCTTTGAAAAAGTGAGTTATTTAAGGTATTGGGGAAGTGTAGCAACATTGTTTTGGAGGTGTTGATCCAAAGTGACCCCCTCAACTTTTGAGGTATGTTGAAGTAATCAATAAAAGGTATATAAAACAAGTTTTAGAATGTGGATTCGATCTTTTCTCTGCAATTTATGGAAAAAAAATTGTGAATTTATGTTGTTTTAGGCCTTAGGATAGCATGCCAGTCCTTTTTTGAATGGTATGTTCTAAAACAAGTATATAAAAAAATCATATATGTTAAAATAGAGGATAAAGGGTACTACGAATGATAATTTTTTCGTTGGTTTGACAAGTATTTTGAAAGATCTCATATTTCTCTGTTTGGTATGCTACAAGGAGAATATGAAGGATTTGTGAAACAAAGTCAAGTTAGAATTTTAAGGATTGAAATATTGTTCCAAATTGTTTGTATTGTGTTTATTTGAGTGAATTCCCCATGGTATACATCAATTGTTATCAAAGCTAGAAGACTCTGGGAAAGGAAGGTTTTGTGTTTGTGTGTTATCTTTTTGCAGGTTGAAGAGAGAACCTGGATGCCAAGAGACTAGGTAGAGAAGAAGAGAGAAAACCTAGGTGAGGTGTCACAAAGACAAGAGAAGCAAGGTGAAAGAAATTTTTTGGAAAAGAGAGAAGAATGGATGTGTTGAAGAAGTACTTGCAGGCTGAGGGCTCACAAAAGAGGAAACAAGAAAGAAAAAGAGAGAGAAAAGAGAAGAAGGAAAGAGAAAAGGAAAAAAAAATGTAAATTGACCATGAGATAAAAGAGCTGAGGTAGGCGATGGAAAGAATGGAAGAGAGATGGAAGATTGTGATGCAGTAGTTGTAAAGTTGGAACTTATTAGTTAAGAGGAAGGTTACATGGCCTAGATTAGAAAGATTATTTAGAGGAGAAGACAAATGGGAGTAGTAAAACTAATGAAGGAACCTTTTTTGATGAAGGAAGAGGAGCCTAAGGAGTTTGTAGCCACTCCTACACTTGAAGATAGTAAAATAGTAGAACAAGAAGACAAGGAATTTGTAACCATCCCAAAGCATGATGAAGTTGATACAATAGGTATGAAGCTTGATTTTCCTTTATTAGGAAATGGTATTGAGTTGAGAACCAAATCTAATATAGAAAAGGTCAAGGATTAATTACTCTTGGAGGATCAAGGTTGGCTTCAAAGGTATGTTGAAATGGTGTTTTCTTCAATGTTTTCAAAGGAGGATAGTAGTAATTCAAAAAAAATCATATCAGAGGTTGATAAAATTGAGCAAGCAACATACATAGCTAAAAAATATTAGATGGGAAAGTTGACAACCAAGGGTGAAGAGATCATAGTTACATTACAAAGGAAAAGGAATAAAGAAGGAATACATAATTTTCTTGTTGTAATTGTAATCTCAAGTAAGGGTAAACCTAGATTCAAGATGAAGAAAAATATTGATGTAGGTTCAATGATTATTTCAAGTGAGAAAAGAGACAAGGATCATCCATTAGACAGATCTCTGCAGTTGGAGCAAAACTTGGATGCCAAGCTATTTGAAAAGGCAAGAGATAGTATATGTTTTTACTACCTTAGTCAGTGTAAAGGATTACTAGATGAAGAAGAACTTGGAGGTCAAATAAAAGATGTGTTCAAGCATAATTTTGTGTTGCAACATAGTCCTCAAAGGGACTTGAGGTTTTTTTCAGTCCAGGTGTATGGTGTAGGGGCACCATGTCAATTTTGGAAAATATAGTCTAATGTTAGAATTTTGGTGTTTTGAGTATTTTTCATCCAATAAAGTCATAATAGACCATTCTTGATGTGATCTGAGTAATTTGGGTTCCATTTTGTAAAAGGTGTAGAATCTTGCAAATGTTGTCAAAATGTAAGGTTACAAAATGCAAAAAAATGTAAAAAGTGGAAGTTGAAGGGTCAAGTAACTAAAAACTCAATTTGAGTTAGTTGTGTTGGTATTTTATTGCTTTAAAAGGTTAAATATGCCTCACAAACTCGGAGGCAAGGTTCTAGATGAGATTTTGATAAAGAAACAATAAGAAACCCTTCATTTTTTTGTGTATTTTCTACAAATTTGCTGCTCCAGGTGTTGGTATGGCCCTAAACGGCTTGCACCCATACAAATAATATTTGTAATTGATGGTAAAATTTGTTAAGAACCTTTTTCTTTCAATTTTTTCAAAATCAATCGAGTTTGAAGCATTTTATTGCAATTTTACCAAAACTGCTCTATAAACCCCAAGTAACTAGGGCTTGAAGACAAAAATGGAGTTTTAGGCTCATTCCACTAGTGGACCAGGATATTTTTTGGTGTAATGATTCCTTTAGGGATTATTTACAACATTAAATAGGTTTTAGGAGTAGAGAGTAAGAATTTGGAGGCTATTGGTTCCTGCCCTAGTTGAAATTGCATGAGTTTTGGCTTGAAATTGATGGCTACAAGTAGGAGTTTGCTTGAAATGCATTCATAAAGGTTGGGTGATGATTTGGAGAGCACGTACAGACTATATGATATTTTTTGAGCCATTTTTAAGGTGAAACAAGGTTAGGAGGTCATATTTTAAATAAACCCTCTTGTATGCAAGCTTTTATAGGCCAAAAGTGATATTTTGGAGTTGGGTGAATTTGTAAAGGTTTCTATTGATTAAAGTTGTGGATTTAATCTATTTGAGACCTTCCTAGACCATTGGAGTATATTTTTATATTGGGAATTTGTTTGGAGGTATGATGTTTTGGAAAAGTGACCTAATTGAGGTCTTGAGGCAACATAGTAGCATTGTTTTGGAGGTATTGATCCAAAGTGACCCCCTGAGATTTTTAGATATGTTGAAGTAATAAATAAAAGGTATCTAAAAAAAGTTTAATATTGTGTATTGGACTTGTTCTTTGCAAGTTATGACCAAAAATAATAAAATTCTCTTGTTTTAGGCCTTAAGACAACGTGATAGTCCTTTTTTGAATGGTATGTTATAAAACAAGTATGTGAAAAAATAAGATATGTTAATGTAGAAGATAAAGGGTACTAAAAATGATAATTGGTTTGTGGGTTTGAAAAGTATTTTGAAAGATATGCTTAGATTTCTTTGATTGGTATGCTACAAGGAGAATATGAAGGGTTTGTGAAATAAAGTCAAGTTAGAGTTTTAAGGATTGAATGATTGTTCCAAAAAAAATTATTATTCTTTTTTGAGTGAATTCTCCATGCTCTACATTATAATACAACCTTGGACATTCGTAACGATCATATTTGTTCTCCTAATATCTATCTTATTGGTGACAAAGATATTTTGGTAGAAGAACTAATCAATAAGTGTTTTGAGAATATTAGTTGTTTCTCTCCTTTTATATCTCTTAGTGGACAAGAAATTAATTAAAAATACAACATAACCATAGGTAATCATGACAATAACATTTGTCCTTTTCCTAGTATCTCTCATAGTTGTGAAGAAGATACTTTGATGTTAGAAAACACAATCAATAAAGGTCGTGAGAATCTTAGTTGTCTCCCTTCACCTAGAGAAACCCTTATTAAGTAAGAAAATTCAACCATTGATCATTCCCCTACTTGAAATGAAGTCATTTTAGAAGAACCAACCTTTAATTGTCAAGAACATTTGGTTTTGTAGTCCTCCTAAAAACCCTCCTCCTCGGTAGGAAATCATGATGCAAGACAAGGATAACATTGAAAATAATTATATAGTATCATTAGAAGAATATGAAGATTCAACATTAGACTCTCACTTGGTAAGGGATGTTAATATTATTCAACATCAACTCATCCTTTACCCACCATCACACAAATCTCAAACTCCAAACAAAACCAAATTCATCCTCTACCCATCTATGAATAATGTGTCACAACAGTCGAGTCATAATAGCATTTCTCATGCATATAACACTAGAAATAATTTGAAACCACAACAACCAAGCCCAACACCCTTACCTTTGCCTAATCCCATATTTCCTAGTCCTCCTCGTTTATCTCCACAAAGTGGAAATGAGTACAATCTTGTTGAACAACTAAAGAACACTCCCTTTAAGATATCATTATGGAACCTTATTCAAGCCTCCCCTCATTATCACAACATGATTCAAATTACTTTACAAAAAATTCCTATCCCTTCTAATGCACAACCGAATAACATAGCGGCCCTCATTCAAGGAATAAATGATGACATTATTTTTCACCAATGTGAGCTCCCTCCTTTGGAAGTACAAAAACAAAATGAAGCTTTCATAATAATATCTCAATATAAAAGAATAGGAATAAAGTGAACCCTTGTTGACAATGACTTTGTCCTTAATGTGTGTAGTGTAAACCTTGTGGATAGGCTTAGAGTTGATAAATCAAACATTCAACCCAATTTTTTATTTGTCAAGGGATTTGACAATGTAGGAAAAAAAATGTTTGGTGTGATTACTTTTCCTATTATAGTTGGAAAGGCCACATTGTAAATACTGATCCATGTTATTCCTAACGATTTTTCATATAACTTCCTTTTAGAAAAACTTTGGATTCATGCAATGAATGGCATGCCTTCTACTCTTCATCGTAAAATAAAATACATCTACAATAACAAAGTGTACACACTTGAAGCAGACCCTCACCCAAACAGTTGCAAAAACATTGAGAAAAACAAAGGAAAATCCTTTGACAACATTAACACCAACTATACAAGTGAAACCCGTGCAACAAAAAGACAAAGAAAAACATATCGGGTGCATCAAAAAGCTATTAGAAGATGATTTGGGCTCCTTAGCTTTCAAACATAAATTCATGGGAGAATACAAGATCATAAACAAATACTTTGAAAAGGGAAAAGAGAAAGTGGTAATGTCAACACAAAATTTAGAAGACCCTTTGAAAGCATCCACC
This sequence comes from Sequoia sempervirens, assembly GCA_007258455.2. Lineage (NCBI taxonomy): Eukaryota > Viridiplantae > Streptophyta > Pinopsida > Cupressales > Cupressaceae > Sequoia > Sequoia sempervirens. The sequence goes on along the minus strand of VDFB02000003.1, from coordinate 672,900,408 downwards.
TGAACCACTTTAGAACAAAATACAAAAAAATACACAACAAAATTTGCTAAAATTAATCACGAGCAACCATGTGATCCAAAAGAAATGAAAATTCTTTATGAAAAAGGTTATGAACTTATGAAATAACTTGTCTACAGTGAAAAAGGATGTGGTACTCAAGAAAAAGGTATCAACAACCCTATAGAGCCTACCATGCAAGAAACGAATCATGGTCTTGGTTATTGTCCTTTGATAGAAATAAACAAGTCTTCAATCAATATCAACACCATCACACAAGATTCCTCTAAGGAAACCTTAAAAGTAGTGCATCCTGAACGGATCGACACTAGTGGTCTTGGTTGTTACCCTTTGCAAAAAAACACATCCTCACTTAATATAAATGTCATCTTGCAAAACACTAAGGATTTAAATTTGATAGATTTTACGCTGTCCTATAAAGGGGAGAACACAATCTCACAATCTAAAGAGTCTTGCATAGGTATGACAACTAATACTAAGGAAGAAATATCTTTTCCACAAACTATAGGATCACCTACCATTAATCAAGAGGGTATCTTGTCAAGACTCCTCCAAGATCACTTGATATCCCTTCCTCCAAGAACTTGAAAGAAATTCTATTACAAAACTTCATTTTGTGCTTATCAGAGAGTTCATGGTCATTCCACTAATGAATGTAAGGCTTTGAGTAGTAAAATACATATTAAGAAGTTCAATGCTCTCCCTTAGATGGGGCACCTAATTCCTCTAATTGATATTGATTTTCACTCTACCATGCATCTTATCAATCATTTCAGCTCACCCTTGTACTACACTCAATGGAAGCAAGGGATTAGGTACCCTTTCCCTCGTACAACACTTTTCATTGTCTCTTTTTGGTTAGTTGACCACCTTTCATGAACATATAAGAGAAAGCTTGGAATGCAAATGACATGCCTTATGTTGGTTCGCATGTGACATACTATCTTTTTCATGACGTAGGTTATTGGAAACATATGACTTGGCATAGGACTTTTCAAGTAAGCTCTCATGTATTCTTCTAATTTAAAGAAATTTCTCATAGTAATGGTGTTAGAAACCACTTTAAAGTGGGGGACATACATCGACACTCATATTTCATTGTGTGATTTTCTTTGTTCTTGTGATTTCTTCTCTTGGAAACATTAGGTACAATGTTTCCTAGGATGAAACCTTATGTTTTTACTCTCTTGGAAACAAAATGAGACCATTTCCACCTTTCCTCTCTTGGATAAATTAAGCATGATGTTCCCTAAGAAGATACCTTGCATGAACTAAGAAAAATCCCTTTGAACATTCCTTATACTATGTTGCATTTACAATTTCTATGAGTTTCAAGCATACGAAGTTGTGCTTGCCTCATAGAGCTTGAAGAAATTTTGGCACCTTATTAAAGTTATCAAGAGGTATAACTTTGATATGGTTGAGTGGGAAGCCCAATCTGAGGCATGAATTTCCCCATAGCCACTTGCATGTGTGTGAGTGCATACCAGCCATGAGTGTATGTATCTCACCTTTTAGGACTTCTCACCTGACAGACAACCAATACTTCCATCACCTTAGAGTGAGTATGCATTTTTGGGAAAAATAGCCTAGATCTGATCCAAAACGTATTGGAAAAATGGTTGAAGCTTGATACACCTTTCTATTTCTACTCATTTAGTTATTTCCATTGCATGATTGTGTATCTTGTTTTGCTGCAAGTCGTTCACCTTGTGTGTATCCATTTGTGATTGTGCCAGTTTGACTTAGGATCTTAGATCTTGGGGGATTGATCACTTCCTTGATCTTTGTTATCCTAGACCATCCACATTGGTACATTTGGACCCCTCTTGAATGTCTACTTTAGTGTGAGTTTGAAGCAAGTTCCTCCTCTCACTAAAGTGGGGGCTAAATGTGGACACTGAAAAAAGTATTCCCTTTTCCTTGCTTGATTTAGAAATAATTAATGATAAATTGGACTTAATGTTGCCTTGATCTAGTATTGTTAGATTTTTTACACATCCACATTAGGTCTTTGACCCTTGTGAATTAATAAGAATTTTATGATGCCTTGCAAAAATGTTCTGAAGTGTTGTAACACACTTTAACACTTTTCTAAGACCTTATTAATATATTTCACTTAAATAATCTCCTTTTATCACTTACCAAGCCTTATTTCAAAGTGTTGTAACAAAATTTTATGCTCTTCTAGGCTTGTCATCAATAATTTGACCCTTTCTTATGCTTTAATTGGCCCCATTTTACACTTATAGGCCTTACTTAAGTGTATTTTTGAGAATAAAATTGATAAACATTATTTAAAATATTTAATTTCTAACACCCACTTAAAATGCCTTGAGTGGGACCCATTTTTTATTATGGGACTCATATGCCACTACTAGGAGGTGAGTCCTATTTGGCTCAAAAATCAAAATAAATTCAAAATTCTAGTGGGTTTTTATTTTTTGAGACCTAAGGCCGGCCTGTGATGTAGTATCTTTGGGAATTAGGGCATAATTATGTATAAATATAAGGTTTTTCTATTCATTTCACCCCCAATCATTCATCCACCATATTCTCAAGTCAAGCAAGCTAGGGTTAAGCATTTCAAGACTTCACAAGATCCATTCTAAGGCATTTAAGGGAAGATTCTTCATCCATTGTTGCAGAAATTCAAGATTCATCATCATGGAAAGTTTCTAATTGCATTACTTCATATTCATGCTTCAGTATCTTATTTTATCATTTTGGTTTAACTACCTAAAAGGGGTTTGACCAAGGAAAACCCCTATCCTCTAACCATCAAAAAGTTTTCCCCTATTTAATGTGTGCTTTCAAGTTTGTAGATTGAAGCAAAATGCCAAAATGATAAAGTCACAAATGTTGTTAAAGTTGTCAAGACTCACAAAAACTTAGATCTAGGGAAAAATATCCATCCAATCTACATGAAATTAGTGGAAATGTGCTCATTTCATCCATCTTTAGTGGCTTGCAGATTTTCAATTCAAGATTCCACTCCTAGGACATTTTTCAACAAAACGGGACTCATCCCCCAATAGTGGCGTATGAGTCCCATTATAGCGAATGAGTCCCACCAGGCCTAAAAAGAAGAAATTTAAGAATTTAGATATATTTCTAGTCTTCAACACATTTCTAGGTGCACACCATTTACATCTTTTCCTTTTTGTTTGGCTTTATTTGCATTTCTAGGTCATTATCTAGGTTTTTTTGCATTTCACAATGTCTTTTCAAACATCTTGTATTTTCCAAGTTTACACTTGTTAGTAAACCCCTTTCTTCTATTTTCAGCCTTTAAGACAATCCCCATTGATAGATTTCAATCTCCTTTTTCATTGAAATCTCAAGGGTTTGTTCTTGAATGAAGTGATTGATCTTTGTCTCTCTTCTTTTAGGTGCAAAACCCTAGAGGTGCAAGAGGTGATAAAAATATGTCACACCTTTGATGGATGCTTGTATTGGCTCCTTCATTTGCTTCCATGGGCTCTTGATTTTATTTATAAAAAAATAAGCTTATCTATTTCTAGATTTTTTATATTTCATAAACATCTACTCTAAGAATGCTTAAGGGGGGTGTTAGTGTATATATTGCACTTTATTAGATTTTGCATACCCTTGGCTTACTTAAGCCTACTTAGCTTCAATTTACCCTTTCTCAATGAGGTGGCAGTCATGATAGGTGTCTTGAGAGGTGTCAACTCATGTTTGACACCTCTTCCTTCATTCATGGTCGGAAACTCACCATAACACTAATTGCAAGGAGGACTCCTATCCTCATTTTGTGGATGATGGTTTCCTAACTCATTCCTATTTGTGTATACCTTCTTAATCTAATAAATAGGCCAACTTTGTGCATTCTTAGTTTATTGTGCTTGTTTCTAATGTCTAAAGATATTCAGGATTTCACACCTTCAAAAATGTAGATAACAAAAGATTAGTAATACCAAAGCTCTCATGCTATGAAAGGAAAAAAAAAGAACAATGAAAAGTTATAATTAATGAGCATTGTTTGAAGGAAATATATAGCACGGAAAGGGAGAATCCAATCCAAAAACCAACACCATTATGTGGAGACACAATAATTTGATAAGGGAAAAAATAAGAAATAACCCCAATATTATTAATGGAGGAAAAATGCCTAAGAATGATACAAATAGAGAGAGAAAGAGAGAGCACTTAAGCATTAAACTTTCCTTCTTGATTGAAGAATGAGAGGTGAAGCACCTCAATAAGTAGAGATGAGAAGAGGAGTTACAAAGTAACTCCCAACTCTATGGATGCCATTCATCCTATGTGTGTGCAAGGTGTGAAGATCTTCATAAAGAGGAGGCTACACCTAAGCAACTAATATTCCTTAATAAATGAAATAACATGAAATTTATCATCCTCACACATGTGTGAAGAGATAGAAAAGGACAAAAGACTCATAGGGATTCCTTTGGAATATCCTACTAGTACTTGAATACTTATAATTAAAGAATAACATTTACCAAGCAAAGATTAATCTTCTAACAATATGCAATTATTCAAACATATCAATAGTGATATCCCAATATTTGCATTCCATCCCTTCACTTTAATAATGTGTATATATATATATATATATACATATACATATATATATATACATATACATATATACATATACATATATATATATACATATACATATATATATACATATATATGTATGTATATATGTATATATACATATATATATATACACATATACATACATATATATATATATATCTGTGTGTGTATTTATGTATATATGTATATACACATATACATACATCTATATATGTGTGTGTGTATTTATATATATATCTATATATATATATATATATATATATATATATATATATATATAAACCAAGACCATTTTGAAAATAAAATAATTACTAAAACTAGATACTAAATGAAGAAAAAATAAGGTTAATAGACAAAATAAGAAAATATATATATATATATATATTATTTTTCCTTGATTATATTGGCCCTTGTTCTATTTTCCTTTCATATTCCTTCCCTCTTAGAACTACACAATCAAAAGATTTTCAAAAACCTATTCAAGTTATCTTAAATCCCTACTAGTCAACTAATGATGTTTAGAGGTAATTATATTTTCCTGTATAGGATAGAAATTTTACTACTATTGGGAAAGTGAAACCTTAGTTTAATGTGTAAGTTGATTATTGTTGTGATTATTACACTAGAATTTATTTAATTGTTATTATATTATTGAATTGGATGTGTTATTTCTTTTCAAAATAAATTAAATATGAATATAAATTAAGTAATTAGTTGAGAGAAATTGATATTGTAATTTTAAATTTTAAATTAATTTAAATCAATATTTAATTATTAAAAAAAATGTTGGTTTCTTCTAATTTTTCTTATATTATTTGGATTTTTCATTGTTTTGGAAAATTGTAAACTGTTTACAATGGTTAAATTTTATCTACAAACTATTACATATTTATATTAAAAATGCATTATGAAATTTAAAGGTAGTTTTAACCACATTTAATTGAACTTAAATATTATCTAAATAACTAATTAAATGTTTTAATTAAGATGTAAGAGTCTATATAAGATATAAGAGGTGTGACCATCCTAATAGAGCATCTTAAATTGTCACCCGAGACAATTTCCCACTATATTGACACCCTATTTTACCTATAACACTAAATATATTAATAATTTATTCATTTCGAGGCTAGATTAGGAAAATATATTAAAATCCACGACATCTTCATAAATTTGGGCCCAAAATGTTGAGTCAAGGGTAAGGGTTCACTTCACCTAAAGGTGCCCTATTTTAAATACTAATATTTTGATGTGAGTCCTTAGAGATTTAGAAAACATCCCAAGATGGCCTATAATGAAAAATATCATTTGGGATGCATATATAAATATTTTTTCCTCTCATTTGAACATTAGAAAGAGGCTATTATGAGCAAGGCACTATCATGATCGATTATGCACTTTAATGAAGATGTATATTGAATAACCTTTTACAAGTATTCAAGCAATTCAATCATCCTTTAATAAAACTAAGTTGTGGTAAATTACGGTGTGAATATCACTTTGAGAAAGATTTTATACCTAAGTAAAGATTATCCTTTATCATTTGTTATTATAGTCATTTGTTATTTATTTGGCCTTTGGTTCACCTAAGGAACACCCTTTTTATCATCATCATTTGGTATTGGTGGATATGAAAATAAAAAAATGAGGCTTGACTTAGGAAAGCCACCATACAACACAAGGTTCCCCCCTCATTTCGTGTGTGCACATCAGATCCTAAAGTTTCATCAATAGAAGGTTGCAGGAAAACACAAAGAATAATGTAACTTGTCATCTAAAGTTTGTAGACCCTAAAAAGAAACAACTTTGGTGAAGGAAACCCTTTCCCTTGTCCCTAAAATTTAGGCTAAATTTTTAAGTGTGGCTTCCTCTTTGTCTTCACTTCTTAGATCTTCAACTATTTCATCAATTTTCAGTTTCATCTATATGATAAATTAAATTTTGAGATCTAAGATGTATGCCAAATAAGCTTGTTAAAATACACATAAAATTTATCCTCCTTGCAACTCAAAGAACCAAACCCTAGTAGATTGGATTTTCTTTGACGTAGCTATCCAATTATCAAACCCTAGTTGGCTTGTGTTCTAATGTAAGGTAAGAAAAGAAATAATCCTAGTTAATCTACTAGTTAGATCTAGGATCCCTTCTTTTATTCTATACCTAATTTCACCAAGGAACACAAATCATGTTCTTATCTCATGATGGTTCTCCCTTGAGGCATCTTATATAGAGATGCTATACCCTAATTATGATACCCTCATTAGTAAATATATCTAGAATGGTTTCTACAACACACAATTATATCATTTCCCTTCTTTTTCTCCATCTATCATTCCCTTTGTAATGTTAAATATGCAACATCAATGAGTGTGCACATCAAGCACTAATCATATGTAGTGTGATAGAAGATTCTTAGAGTTATTTATGTCTCAACTTTATGTTCATTTATAAAATAGGAAATGAAAACCTAATATAAGTAGAGTGGGGACCACTAACTTCCTTGATATTAATGAATCACCATTATTGATCTAGACATGTTACAAGTATGCCATGTATTATATGCAAACTCTTATATAAATAAAATTAATGTAATCGAGATTGATCTCTAACTCCAAATATATGTAGATGCAACTAAAATTCCCTACTAATAGATTCTTTCATGATACAAACTGATGATCCTAAATTATTTAAGATTATTTCCTTGAATATATCCTAAGCACACAACTCAAGGCCTTTTGGAGGTTGTCTAAGGGTATAGTAGGCACATTTTATGAAAGTTACCCTAGAAATAAGAATATTGAAAATTCAAATTTGGTAGAATATTATGGGTGTGGTCTAGTTCAAGGAATAGGACAAATGGTGTGGTGTAGTCTAGGATGGTAGAAACATAAAATGAATTAGAAATATCTTATCCTAGATGATAGATAAAGTATATCTAGGGATACTTTTAGGCATAAGGTTGGTGTGCACATGAAATAAGTCAAATAAACAACTAATACAATGTAACAATAATAACCATACAAAATGATGTAAAATGAAGAGGTGCAAATATAGGATAACCTTTTGATCCATTATAGTAACCAACTTCCTTTATTTATGATGAAAAATTATAAATTACTAAGTGGCTAGTTATTGAGTAGACAATGGACTTTAATTTTTCTAAACATACTTAATCCTAAGGTAAAAATTTGGGCGAAATTAATGTGACTGAAGTCATCATGTCTCTATTCTTATAATACATTTGATACATACATTTGGCAATTAGAAGGCAATAATTACAATAATTTTCTTATCTCTATTCTATAGATTAGGTTAGCCTACTCTTGTGTGGGGATATACTCATACTAAACATGTTAAGACAAATGTGCAGTCGTTTTCAATTTTACAGGTATTATCTTAGTGAAGACAATACAGAAAATACACATTTGCCCGGTTGACATGACTATTGATTTTAATGGAGTTTGACTAAGAAAATATGATGCATTTTTAAAGAGGTGTTTCTCTTTAGTTTTTCCCTTTTTACGTGTGAGATATGCTCATCTGTTGGATGTAGCTCATCGCTATCCTATATACTGTGATGCGGCCTTTCACATTAAATCTTATAAACATTGCACAAGGCACGTTTTCCATCAACTCAGAAGTACTAAAATCTATTTTTCTATGAATTAGTGAGTATTTTCTTGTTTTCGTAGATCTTCATGTCTGCCAATATCAGGGCAATATGCTTTGCACAACAGATTCGATTGCTGAAAGATTATACTGTCCCCCACAACTTCTTTCCGTTAACCCTCATTATTTCAGTATTTATTGGTCTTCTCTCCTCTAAGAAATATTGCAGTTAACTGAAATAAAACTTAAGCTTACAGAGGAATACTGGAAGAAATTGTTCTTACCTCTCCCTCAACGGCTTCCATGACTTCTCTCTTTAACAATAATTGTAATGCTGTCGAAGGAAGTTTTGGATGCTGTTGAGGTGAGGTCAAAAGCAATTATCCTTGAAACACTATTCGCATTGGAGTGATGTTAAGCAGTTTTCTTCAATGTTAGATTTTTACTGTATTACAAAAATGGCTTCACAGTCACTTTACGCTGTTCAAAATTTTAATTTTTGGAGGATGTAGATATAGTTTTTTCAAGACTTTGCTGCATTATTCACAAATTGAAACATAAAAATTCAGTGAATATGATTCATTAAGCTCCTTAATATGTCTTTTACACAATATCGTTAAGAATAAGCCCATTGAATATGTATTGTTTGTTTTACTGAACGTTGATAATAACTTTTTAGTGATTTTATGTAGTTCAAATATGTGGCCATGTCTAGACGTTGGAGATATGTCTTTTTTTTTGTGGTTGTTTCTTCCTGAGAATATGGTGCTTGTACAACTAAACTTATTGGATTTAAAAGAAATTTTTGCATATATTTTATATATGCAATGAATTTAAGAGATCATATCAGTATATGTTTTTAAATTTATATGGTATAAAATTTAACTTATTTTGTAAAATAAAATGTTTTAGATAATTTTAGTTTTTTATATATAGGATTATTTTAGTTATCACTAAATGTTACAAGTCATTCAAACCCTTTTTCATAGAGGCACATACTATTAGGCTACCATATTAATATTTTCCGAACAACTATCAATATTTAATTATTCAATTCTAATTTAAAACTCTTGATTGTTGACTAATGTTTGGATACTTAATATCTTACATTAAAAAATTTCATTTTATACATTACCTTTATAGTATTACAAACATATTAAATTTCCAAATAGAGTTAAATTAGATGGGTAAATTACTACTATCTAAAAGAAACATAAGAAATTATTCATTTATGAATTTTGCATCTAAAGATTATATTATCTTAAGTTAATGTCTTGAGATTTTATATGTGATAGAATAATTAGTACAATTTCTAGAGGCTTTGAATGAATAAATATGGTTCAACTTGTTTGTTTAAATATCAATACATTTATGTTATAGTATATATAGATTATGTATTCATAAAGTGTAAATGTCTTGTTGAGTTTGTTTGTCATCAATGAAAGTAATTTATTTCATATTTTATCTTTTATGATTAATTGTATTTTCTAATAGTGGATTAAGATGGGTGCTACATTAACATTAAGAAGTAGTTCACCTATGCATCATGCAATACTTATCAAAACTATTATGCACCTTTTATTGTAAAAACTAATTTCCTAAGCCATCGCCATTTGGGTTAGACTAGACAATATAAAACTTTAGTTGAATCAAATCTTGAACTCCGCATAACATATTTGATCACTACTAAGTATTATTTTGTGGCATTATAGATAATGGATAGGTGTCAAATTTACAAGTGGGTGAGATGATAGGGACATGTAAATAGGAAAATATTAGGACATAATCTTTCACATATCATATGGAAACTATTTTAAACTTCATTACAACACTTCATATGAATGTAATTGATAAAATACATACATATAGATGAAAAACATATTGTAATGTCAAATGGATTTTCCTGAGGCATTTTTCAAAAATAATCAGCCAACAATCCTAGAATTTACTAAAAATAATTGATGAGGAAACTAATTGATAAAAAAATGATTGTTTCTTTTGACTATTTTATTTCCTTCTCATGATATGGATGAATTGATTATCTAATTTTAATTTTGTAAGATTGATATTTATCACCTAATCTAATGAACTAGATATTGATTACTTTATTATTATCATGTTCCCTTTTCCATAAGATTATTGGATGTTTCTTTGGCCTATTTTAAGCTTGGGAAAATATAGGGAAATGAATTTATAATAATTTGGTGTGTTTTATTTTATGTGTGCCAATATTATAGGACCCTTTTGGTATTGTGTAATCAAGATTGATTCCTTTAAGTGTTGTCAAGTAAGGGCCTATGTATGTGCTCCTTAAAGGGAAACATATAGACAATTTGAGATTGTATTTTAGATGGAAAGTGATTGCTTATTTGACTATTTAAACTTAAATCAAAGATCAATCACATCATCCATTTTTTTATAAATTATTCCTTAAGTAAATTAGACATCCTCCTTATTATTCATTAGAGGTTGGAGAATAAAATCCACCATGATTCCCACAATTGTCTACTAGATAAAGAACCCTATATAACTTATTAATAAATTCATCTAAGTTTTTTTATATGAGCCTCATTGATGTATTGTTTTTCTTAGTTAAGAGACTCTCCAATAGCATGTATGGATTACAATATTAAGGTTTAATTTTTATCACCTCTTCTCTATGAATTTATTATAATTTTGATAACAATATCAATTTTTTTTTTCTAGAAAATGGAATCGTCTAATTTTGATATCCTACAATAATAAAAGGAGTTGATAGTTATTGTAAATTTTTGTTTATTTTCAATGGTTTAGCATTCATTTATGAATATTATGTTAAGCTTATTATCTATTAGTATAGACCTAATTTAAAAATCTTAAACATTCGTAATCAAGGAAATTATAGCTATATGAGAACCTTGTTCATGCTAATATAAAGATCAATGGTTTAAGCAATTCGGGGGAAAAATTATGGGAATAGAAGAAGACCCTATTTGAAAAAGAAGAAAAAGGCTCACAAAATATTTGATGCAATGATCAATTTAAATTTACGGAAGAGATAAATGGTCTGATCAGTAAAAGATGCAATGAAATTTTTTGTAGAATTTTTCTAAGGATAAAAATATCACAAAACATAAAAATAAGATATTTGAAGGGGAATAACATTGAGTTTTTGTCAAATGGTTGGTTAATTTCCCAATATATTCCAACCAAAATTTATTCAAAAGGCATACTATGAGCTAGAATGAGAGGTAACTAATTTGAGAAAAGACTTATCTAAAGAAGGTAAATTATTATTTGATCTTCATTGATGCACAATAGACAAATTTAAATATGGAGAAATATAATTGTAGTTGTAATAATTTTCCATAATAGAAAATGTAATAATATACACTAGAATTCCCCCATTATTATACTATTCCTATAAATTTACCCATGAAAACCTAGAATTCACTTTGCCAAGGGACCCCCCTTAAGGAATACATAACAAACCCCACTGATTACAAAATAAATATACATTCTTGATAATATCTTCCTTGATGAAACTAATCATGAACCGGGTGGAACTCCATCAAGCTTCCTCATGAACCTCAGAAGTGTGTAGCTTCTAGCTAAATTGTTGAGTTCTTGGACTACTATTTTCTCAAACTCTTGAATCATTGATTCCCAAATTATTTGAAAACAATCCATCTTGAGTTGTGATAGAGATCCATCAAATTATTTTATGACCCTTAGATGGCTATAATTCTTAATCATAATATCATAAACTATTTTGACAACAATCACATTAAATCCCTTACTTATCTTAAAAAATCAAACTTCACAACATATGGATTTTTTAAATCTATTAGGATCAACAAGGAAAGCAAGAAAGAAAGAAAAAGTGCTTCTCATGAAAGAACCATATCAAAGAGAGAAGTTAACTTGAGATGAAAAAAATTCCTCCATCCTTCAATGTCAGTAACATTAAATGTGATGACTCAAAGTACTAATCCATTCTTAGTAATATCAATAAAATCATTATCTGGTGGATCTTCATCCTCATCCTCAATACAAACTATGTTACACTCATTTGTTTAATCTTTGATATTTCCTTTAAGAAAACCTCTAGTTTGATTTTTACAAGACCAAGCTATGTGACCCTTTTTCTTACAATAAAAATATTTAATTTCCACATTGTCTACACCTAATCTTTTATTATGGCTTTGATAATATAATACATTCTCCAATTGAGAATCACATTTTGTATATGCTCAATATATTCTCTAAATTTTGAAAATTTATTTAACTTAGTGTAAAAATAACATTATTATCTTTTTTAGGAAAATTATTTAATAATATTTCTCTAACATCATCAACATCTATTGGATCCTTGACTTCTTCTAGTTGTCTAATGAGAGACCTCAAGTTACATATGTGATTTTACATTATGATTCCATTTTCCATTTTCATCTTGAATAATTGATGTTTTAGGGAAAATTTTGTATTAAGTGCTTTTGCTCTGAATTTTTTTTTTTTAATCATCCTAAATATTCATTGATTTGTCTAAATCTATATGATATAATTCAAAGGGCAAAAAGTATCAATACTGATAATATCCTTGGCTTTATCATCTCTAATATTCCAATATAATAACTTGTTTGCATTTGTAGGTGGCTTTCTTTTCCACTTACTATTCCCCACAAAGATTTATTCAAGACAAAATGTATCAAGATTGATAATATCCTTGGCTTTATTATCTCTAATATTCCAATATAATAACTTATTTGCATATGTAGGTGGGATTTCTTTTCCACTTACTATTCCCCACAAAGATTTATTCATCAATTACATTTGAATTTTTATTTTATAGGTATGGAAACTAAATTCATAATACTTTTTTAATACAATATGCATAATGATATCCCCTTCAAATAAATTTAAATGAATATCTAACACAATATCTCACTACTTGCATAGAAAACACAAAAACTTCCTGAACACTAGTAGATGGAAGTCATTCCATGGTATTGTCAATCATAAAAGCATTCACTAGTGGTGGGATGAAAAAATATACACTTATAAGTACTTGAACTCTCAGAGATGAAACACATCATACCTTTCATGGTTGCTTGTATTATCTCCTTCACTTGCCTCCATGGGCTCTTGCTTTTATTTATCAAACTTTAAGCTTATATATTTTTATATTTTTTGTATGTCATAAATTTCTACACTAAGAATGTTTCCACAAAAGACTAATGACTTTAGAAACATGTTAGTATCTCCAATAATATTCCAAAAGAAACTTCTCTAAAAGCAACTATTAATTGTATCAAATAAAATTTCTCTTTATCATCACCTTATATCATCTACAATTTTTTCTCATGCACAAACATTTATAATTTCCTTTGCCTCAAATAATCTATTTGTCACATAGGTAAATTCATAGATTAAGTATTACAATTCATAAACTAAAACTAAACCTATGCTAACAACAAAGAAAAATGGAATATAAAGCATATATACAAGAACAATCTAACCAAACATCTATTTAATTTCATGAATAACCTCGATTGCACTTCTCCATTTTGTTTTAGTATAAATGACCACAAATTTCTCTTAAGTATGAAAATATGTCCTCATGATAGTATTAATAGACAAACATCAAAGATTCTAAAGTTGATAACTTCCAAAACTCGTAAGATTTCAGGAGGAGTAATAATGATGAAGGTAAAGCCAATTTTTAGAAAATATGATTTTTGAATGACAAGCTCAGATTGAAGGATAAATTGATGATTAAGATTAAAGAAGTGACATGCAATAGGATTAGTGTAAGAATTAGTGTGAGTGATAATGCATAAAAGGTGGAGATTAAATTAAATAATAATTTAATCTTTATTCGAAACTAGTTGAGGCATAGAAGAATAAAGATTGCATGTAAAGATAAAGATTAAAATACATAGAAAATGAGAATAAATTAATTAAATAATTAAATTGATTTTATTAATAAAGGTTTTCATGCAGAAGATAAGAATAAATCTAGATATTAGATTGATTAACTTAGCAAGTCTATTCGTTAAAGATAATCAAATATTAAATCACCAGATAATTGAATGATCAATTTAGATCTAGACATAAGTGATAAATGACTAATTAGATAACAAAGAGATTATCTAATCAGAGAGTAATATGCCATGGATAAACCCTTTTATGAATTAAATAATAATTTAGTTTTGACGAGGGAGCAAACCTGAGACGTAGAAAATGATGCAAACAACTAGAGAAATTTTCTTATTGTTCAAAAAGGAAAATCTTACATGTAGAGGATCTCAAATCCTCGAGCTCTGCAATACATGAAAATTATAGAAAATTACATAAACTATAGAAATTCCCCTTTCGTAGCATGCAAACTCTTTTCCCCAAAAAACTACCCAAAAATTAGAAACTAGCCCATAAATAGCCCATGTTCGGTTTGGATCCAAAAATAGCATTCGAGATATGAGTTTTGGCAGTTTGGAACCAAAAATTACAATTTGAAATTCAAAAATTGAGTCCTAATTCAAAAATTGGCAATTTTCCAAAAATTGGCCAACTTCTGGAAGCCATAACTTTTGATTTGGGACTTTGTTTTTCGAACTGTTTGCACCGTCAGAAAGGTCTCAGAGTGAAGAATGAACTAAGAACTATATCTGCCGGTTTTGACAATTTATGGGCCCGTATGAGACCATTTAGTGCCTCAAACTGGACTCAGAAGGTTTTTCAAGGCAAAAAGCAAAAACTGAAACTTGAATAACTTTCAAACCGTGAATGATCTTGACCTGATTCTTTCGCCAAAGTGCTTATTTTTCCATCCTGAACCTTCCCATAAATTTCTTTACTCCCACGCCTTCAAATTCACACCTGCTAAAAATAACAGTTGAGCAGAAAAGAAAAATAACAATTCTAAAAGTTGGGAACTCTTATTCAATGAAAAGGGTTTACAGAAATGCAAAAACATCTACAAAAAGAAAACAAAAGGAACATAAATGGAAAGCATATTTTTGGGTGATGCAAGATTGCCCTCACACCACTAGATGCTCCTGCATCAAGTTTAGCATTCAAGATTTTAAGATGAAATTAAATAACTAAAGATTTATTTAATTAAAGATATAAAAGACTAAAGAATAATTAAATGATTTAAGTGATTATTTAATTATAGTCGAAAGTGTGATAGGAATTAATTAAATAATTCAAAATGATTATTTAATAGAGGATAAATTTAATTAGTGATGTAATTAAATTTAAATAATATTCATTTAATTAATCAAGGAAGAATAAAGGTAAGAATAAATTTATTAAATAATTAAAGTTATTTAATTAATAGAGGAAAAATGACTTTAGAAAATAATTCAGTGTCTATAGTTTGCCCCTTTTTGATACAATGTTGTTGTATCTTGTTGGGTCAAAGAATAATAAACAACATGCCTTAGTCATGCCCCAATGAGAAATAGGTAAGGGTCTACCCCCTCAGGAAAAATGACAATTTTTAAAAAATATTAGAAAATTTTGGAAATTCTCTTGATTAGGTAATTCAATAGCCAAAAGTTCAATGGTGGTGATAGAAACCAATTTCAATGAAGTTTGGTATGTGGAATGATTGTTGGAAGTTTGTAAATAGTGTGACCAGTACAAAAGGTTTGAAAGAAAACCCTAAAACACCCTAGGTATAAATATGATTTGGGTAAAAAATGAATTCATTTGCACCCCTCAAGTTTGAAAAATATTGATTTTTCTCTAGAGCCATCTAGTAGAATGTTGCTTGTTCCATACATTGAGCATTATAGGTATCGCATCAGGACATTCTGACTACCGACCGACGCAAGACCCCCAGTATGTACCCCAAAACCATCTTTTGACTTTTCGTTTTTCATGCATTTCTAGGTCCTTAAAGTTTATGTTTCAAATGTGTCATTTCTTGTTCAATGCATATGCATTGGTATGTGACACATTTTCTTGTGATATGATGTGTTTGGGAAAACATGTCAAGGCTCATTTTTTCATCAAGTTTAGATCAACGCATTTGTTTAGTTTCGTATCGCATTTCTTCTAGCAAGTTAAATTTGATAGGTACAATGTTGCATTTGTATTCATGCACCACATTTCATAATCTTGTTATGCATATGCATGATTTTCCGCATTTACTACATGTATATCACACATATTTATAATTGTGATGCATGTGCAATGTTAAATGATGCATTTGAATTTCTACAATGCATTTGCAATGTTAAATGACACATTTGTATTGTGCAATGCATTTGATAATAAAATGATGCATTTCCCAACCACTTTTTAAAAAAAAATTTATGGTGTAAAAATTTGCTTTGTATCTCTGACACAAGGTATTTGCTATACATTTACATGTTGTTTTGGATCTGATATACACCCAAGAGTCGAGGTTGGAGAGGTACAAGTTGCGGGACCAGTTGCATAGTGCAGAGAAATGGTTGATATGGCATCTTGGGCTACATCATGTAACATTTATGTCCACCAATTGGGAAAACCGAGGGATTCTCACCACACATTGTGAGCGATGGCACTCAGATACTTCCTTTTTTCATTTTCCCATAGGAGAGGTGACCATTACATTAGTGGATGTTTATAGGATACTTTGGCTATCGATCAAGGGAAAGAGGGTCTATTATGATACCTAAAGGGGTTTCAATGAGATCACTCATTATTATGAGCATGAGGATGTCACATCGCTTGGTATCAAGCATTATGAGATCATATGGCACATACTGGCAGATAGATATGCGTGGATTGATTATTTGTTGTGTACTCTGATTGGCGGGATTGTGCTACCAAACTGTCAAGGGCATGGGTTTCCTGTGGGCTAGGGGGAGATTTTGGTAGGGATGTTCAAGAGGTAGGTTGTATATGCATGGGGCCCTTGTCTTCTACTGATTTTATAATTCCAATTGCATGACATAGCTTATAGGGAGGTGCAGTCAATGAGTTATGGGACCACATTATTGATGATATGGGCATGGGAGCACATTGTTGTTTTCCACCCATCGATCGTGTATGAACTTGATGATCGATCTCTCTATGTATTTTTATATGTTGGGACCATCACACAGACTCATTTTAGAGACACAAGATACTAGAGGCATGCAATTGATACCCTTGTTCATTTTATATGAAGGCCATACATGAACTATGTATAGTGGGGGGACGAGCATCGACACTTTCCTTTTTGCCCACAAACACAATATTTGATTGGGAGGATTGTTTCAAGAGTACATATCAATGAGAGAAAACTACCAAACAGAGTGCTCTAATAGTTTGGTGAGGTTCAAAATGTGCCGCAGGGCCGAGCTGAGTTTTCTCGATCTTCTAGGGAGGTTCCTCTATGGGGTCCATAGATGCATTAGAGCCAGTACCATGGAGATGGATGGGTGGAGTTGTGGATGTCAAGATGATAGATGCATATGATGCCTAGTGGGCACAACATAGACCTATGCCATATACAAATTTCAATCTTCCAATTCCTATAGAGTTCCAAGGGACAAGCCTATGAGGTCAGCATGGTGGCAGGGGATGTGGTAGAGGTGGAGACGATAATGGGAGATGATGAGGTGGGAGGGGTGGTAAAGGGGGTCGACGATACGGTAGAGGCCGAGGTAGATATTTTCCACCCATATGTGAGGATGTGAGGGAGGGAGAGGATGTCACCATGTTGGAGGTGGGTGAAGGTGTGGTGGCTATCATTGAGGAGGCCATTGTAGAGGAGGCAGTTGGGGAGGAGTTCATCAATGAGGAGGTCATTTGAGAGGAGAAGTCTATCGGTGAGGAGGCTGAGTTGGATTCCCTTTATCTATTATGGGAAGGATATCAAGATGTAGACAATGATCCTAGGGAGGAGATGGGGGATTAGGAGAGAGAGCTCTAAGACCGGATTGTTGAGGAGTGGGATGTTGATGAGGAGGAGAGGCCATAGCTAGAGGAGGAGGGTCCCATAGATCAAAGGCTAGCCGATTTATAGGCCAGGGTAGAGGCCTTGTATGAGCGGATTAGAGTAGTGATGGTGGAGAGAGATGAGATACAACTATAGAGGGACAATGCCTACTTGTAGAGAGATCAAGAAGTGGCACAAAGGTAGGAGACTGAGTAGAGATTTGTGTAGTTTACAGCTCTTTGCATTGGACCAGCTGCAACTATGGCTTGAGAATTGGTCAAGGTTGGTGATAGCGAGAGATATTACAAAGATTTATATGAGTAGGAGGTACTTCCTGAGAGATGGGATCTTAGTGCTTCTCAAGCGCTTAGTAGAAGATCATGGAGTAGGTTGTCCCATAGCAGATTGTAAAGCACTAGCGGTGTCATAGGACCTCACAGGTCAGGACCTTACGATAGGCCACCTACCACATAGTGATCATCAACACCTCCCTATCAGTCACCTCCTCATTCTCCTCATCAAAGTACTTGTAGTTCGGGCTAGGGACATGTTATATATTTGTAGGCATTATATTTTGATTATAGAGCTTGCGAGCTCCATTTTGGCAGATACATTATGACATTGTACAGTGACACTTTTTTGAGTGATATATATCCTTTTTGGCAGTGATTATATGATATACAATTCTTTATATGATTATGCAGACTTCTATTTAGGCATGTGTTATGGATTTCATTGTGTACTTTATGATGTTAATGCAACCTATGATGTTATGTTGATTCTATATGATGATGTGTGCATTTACTTTTATCATAAATTATGGATATCATGTATGTATTTATGAGTATGAGATGCAATGTGATTTAGGTATTTACAATGCCATGTACATGTAATTTGTTGTAATAATATGTTATATAGTTTATGATGGTGAATGCATGTTATGTCATGGATTCCTAGATGCAATGCATTCCTATTATTATTATTTATTTTTTTCAAATGTAGCATATATGTATGATTTAATATGTATATATGTATGAAAATTTCTAAATGGTGTTCTTAACATGAATGAATATGCAAGATACATTTTTTTTTTGTGTGTCATAGGACTCCATCATAATGCAAGAAAGAAGAAATGTTAGTACAAAAAGGATGAATAGTAACATTAAATACATGGATGTTAGTACTAGAAATCTTCAATGCTTTGTTGAAACATAATAGGACTTGCATTAAATGATACAAATGGACAACAAACACCATGATATCAGATAGACCAAGGTGTGCAAAGTCATCCACTTGTAAAAATAGACAGACGTAGACAAGGAATGTCCCAACTCATACTAAGGGAAAAGTTGACCTAGTGTTTTTGTCAAGACAAACAACATACATCATTAAAATAATTTAAGACAAGTTAGGAGGCATCATCGGTCTTCCAAAACCTTCATGGGAAATCCTCGAGGAAGCTAGTAACCTTACTCAAAGATAAATCCAAAAGATAGTTGACAAACAGTAGTCAAAGAAAAGGAGTCTTGGTATATCCTTTCTTCTCTAAATCCTTCATGGGACATCCTTGAGAAAGCTAGTAACTTGACTCAAAGACAAAACCAAATGAAAATATAAGACAAAACAAGCCATAATGTTAATATCCAATTGAAATATTTACCAAAATTTGATTTGTTTATTGTTTAATTGTTTAGGGATTGATAAGATGATTGTTTGATAAGGCCTTGTTTCAAGAATGACACATACCATATAAGACGTTGAGTCTAGTTTCGATCATGTGACCATTTGTATAAGTTAATGATAAAACCTAGTTTCAGAAAGATGCATACCATATAAGATGTTGACTCTAGTTTTGATCATGTGACCACCTATATAAGGCAATGATGATTGTTTGACTAAATGATCATCTCCATTTTTACGAAGGAAACATCCTGTATAAGACATAGGTTGATTGTTTTGGTTATTGCTTTGGTAAATTTTTTTCTCGACTTGATGACCTTGTTGATTTATTTGTCTTGTTGATGTGTGAATTCTCTTCATATTTTGAAGATTGTTTGTGTTTCATGTCAATGTACAACTTATTTTAACTAACACGATGAACCCTAAACGTCTGACCTAGTGTAGCTTTGGCGGCTCATCAATTGATGGCCTTGCCTACGTTATACATGTAGAGACCTGATAGTTTGACTAGACTTTAACTGACAAGATTGACTAAAAAAAGATTTGATTTATTTGAACACATCTAACGTGTGTGATAGTGAATGTGACGAACCCTAATTGACTAACTTGGTGTAGCCTCAGAGGCTCATCGATTGATGTCCTTTCCTATGTTATACATGCAAAGACCTCGTAGTTCGACATGACCAATGACTTTGTCTTATAGACAAAGGACCAAGTCATGATTTTATATAGAAAAACCTAAAAGGACTGACCTAATGCCTCGGGGGCACATTGATAGATGGTCTTTCCTATGTCCAGTCGTAGGGGCTTCATAGTTCAAAAATGACAAAGACTGATTGATGTGACTGACTCTAACTTTGTTTTTGGATTTTTGACATGTTTTGATTTTTTTGTCTTGTTGAAGTTTTTTTATATTTTTTGGATTTTTTCAGAACATTTTGTGACATTTTAAAAAAATTTAGGACATTTTGTGATGTTTTTGGATTTTTTTTAGGATATTTTATTATTTTTTTAGATTTCTCAGTAGTTTTACGTCTTGAGAACAACCACTATAAGAACCAAATGACGTAAGTCAAGTGCTTTCCCCCAGTTGGGTATAAGACCAATTTATTATGAATAGGATGGAATTAAGATACAAAGTGTGCTTGATGTCAATCACTGCAAGTTATGAAAAGGACAACCATTTATTATGGTTAGTATGTATGGGTGGTGGATAGGAAGGATAGGTGATATGATCGAAATGTCAGGTTGGAATGATGGTAGATAAAGAAGCAGAGTTGACTACACATGGCACCTATTTTCCAGGTTTTCACCATAGTACTCATCCAAAGTGCCACCAAAGTGGTTTACTATTGGATGACTTATTTCTCTTTATTGTTTTCTTGATTTTTCAATTTTTTTATTTTACCAAGATGTACATTTTCCAGGCTTTCCCCTAGGTAATGATTTTTTATTTTTCTTTTTATTTTGTATTTTGAATGATTAAGACAAGGCTCTCAGAAGCTATGTGTAGAACCTCTTCAAATGGAGGTTGTTGATTGGTGTTGATAACGATTCTCCTTCAAGAGTAGAGATCGAGTATGCTCTTGATCCAAAGGCTTTTGTGACAATATAATGCCCTAGGCAGTTTGGCTCAAACTTTCCTGGTTTTTCTCTTTTGCTTGATTCTCTGGATTTTCCATTAAAACTAGATCACCAATGTAAAACTTTTGATTCAATACTTTCCTATTGTAGTTGTGATGAAGACGATTTTGATATGCTTGAAGATGATCTAGTGCCTTTCATCTTCATTCATCCAAGAAATCTAACTCTTATAATATTGACACACAATACTCTTCATCATCAATATGCCCTTTCAAAGATACCCTTAGGAAAGGAATCTCAACCTCAATAGGAAAGATGGCTTCATAATCAAATACCAAAGAATATGGAGTGGTGTTGGTTGGAGTGTGGATGCTTGTGTGGTAGGCCCGTAGGTCAGGGTTAAGTTGTAAATTCCAATCACAACCAACATCATCAAAAGTATTTTTAAGGATTGTGAGAACTATTTTCTTAGACTCCTCAGCTTGGCCATTGCCCTGTGGGTAATATGGAGTAGAAAAGTGGTGTTGGATATGGAATTCTTGGAAGAGGTGACATAATTATTATTTTTTAAATGGGCGGCCATTATTTGTGATTATGGATTGAGGAACACAATAACAAAAAATGATATAGTTAAGGATTAACTTAGAAATATGTGTGTCGATAATGTAGGTCATTGGAATGGCTTCAATCCACTTGGTAAAGTATTCGGTTACAATAATGATGAATTTATGACCATTAGAGGATGTAGGATGTATCTTACCAATGAGGTCGAGTCTCCATTGGGAAAAGTGCCATGCTAACATTATTGGACAAAGCTCTTTTGCTAGTGCATGTATCAAGTCTTCATAAATTTGATATTGTCGACATTTCTTGACAAATACATATTAATCATTTTCCACCATAGGCCAGTAATAACCCAGTCTCATAATATTCTTGGTTAAGGTAGGAAATATAGAATGGGATCCACATATACCCTCATGTACCCCATGTAAGGTAACTTGTGCTTCTTTAGTATCAAGACATCTCAATAGGGTATTGTCTACGACACGTCTATAAAGGGTATCTTCGATGATGGTATACATAGCTAACTTATGGATAAATGTCCTATGTTGGTTGTTCAAGAGGTCAGTGGGTAGGATCTAGGCATGAAGGTAGTCATATATGTCTATGTACCATGAAGAATTGGGACCAACAAGTTCACACACCATCTCCGAATCTAGGGTGTCAAAGGTAGGGACCAAAAATTGTTCTACCAAAAACTCAAATTTAGGAACATTGCTAGGTATGTCCAAGAGTGAACCAATGGTTGCCATGGCATCTATTGCCCTATTCTGAATGCAAGGTATTTGATGAAATATGATGTTAAAATATTGTTTAACACTATCTATCATTCGCTTGTATGGGGCAAGCTTTTCATCTTTGGTTTCATAGTCGTCATTAACTTGTCGAACTACCAACTAAGAATTACAATAAAAATGTAGGTGCTTAATCATCCATTTTATTGCCATTCACAATCCTATTCCAAGAGCCTCATATTTGGCTATATTATTTATGCTTGGAAAATAAATTATGAATGACTTAGGAATATTGTCACCCTGTGGTGTGATAAACAATATGCCAGCCCTTGAACCATGATTTGTGTGGGACCCATCAAAGTATAACTTCCATGTCATTCTTGTGTCAAGAGTGAAGATGAACTCATTAGGAAAATCTGAAACTAAAGGATAATCTGTCTTAATCGGTGTGTCTTCGAGTTGGTCAACAATAACTTGTCCTTTTATAGCTTTTCTTTCTATAAATTGGATATCATATTCACTAAGTACCATTACCCATTTAGCTAGTGTCCTGCTAATGCTACTTTACTGAGAAGATACTTCAAAGGATCTATCTTTGCAACCATAATTTTTTGATGGTTTAACATGTAGTGCCTAAGCTTTTGAGTAGAAAAAACTACTACAAGAAAAGCATGTTCTATGGTACTATAATTTAGCTCATAACCTACCAAAGTGTGGTTGATATAATAGACTGCCCTTTCATGACTGTCATTGTCATTTTGTGCAAGTAAGGCTCCTAGCACTGATGTGGTAGCTGAAATGTAGAGTATCAAAGGTCTTCCATCAGTAGGTGGAATTAGCATTAGTGGTGTGAGTAGGTAATCCTTGATCTATTTTAAAGCTTCTTGGCATTTACCTGTCTATACAAATGGTACCCCTTTTTTGAGTAGATGTTGGAAGGGATGTGGCTTGTCTACTAACTACACTATGAATCATCTGATAGACTACAATCTCCCTTGTAGTTTCTATAGCTTACTTATATTGGCTGGTGGAAGCATGTCCATTATAGCTTTCACTTTTTCTAGGTTCACTTCAATGCCTCGTCTAGAAATGATGTATCCTAGAAGTTTTCCTAATTGCATGCCAAATACACATTTTTTTATCATTTAGCCTCACTTTGTATTCTCCTAGTCTTTGAAAAATCTTATCTAGGACTCATAAGTGATCAACCCTTGTCAATGATTTGGCTATAATATCATCCACAATATTCCATGATACTATGTATGAGATCATGGAAAATAGTTGTCATGGTGCATTGATATGTTGCTCCAACATTTTTAAGTCAAAAGGGAATGATGTTCCAACAATAATTTCCCCATGGAAAAGTGAAAGTTGTCTTGTGTTGGTCTTCAGGTGTGATTTTTATTTGATTATATCCTGAGAAACCATCCATAAGGGATAACATTTCATATCCTACTATTAGGTCCACAATCATGTCAATATTTGGTAGGGGAAATTCATCTTTAGGACATGCTTTGTTTATATCTCAAAAGTATATACAAATGCAGATGTCCCCTATTAGTTTTTTCATTGGTACAAGATTAGAAATCCATTCTGCATAGTCAATTGATCTCATAAAGATGACATCTAATAGTTTCTTTAGTTTAACTT
Source organism: Sequoia sempervirens (assembly GCA_007258455.2). NCBI lineage: Eukaryota > Viridiplantae > Streptophyta > Pinopsida > Cupressales > Cupressaceae > Sequoia > Sequoia sempervirens. The sequence goes on along the minus strand of VDFB02000003.1, from coordinate 672,876,084 downwards.
TGACTAATAAAGCAATTTGGGGGTGCATTTTTCTTAACTTCTACTACATGGGTTTAAAACTTAATTTTAATGGAAAATGATGTAATACTAGGTCAAGATCTAGTCCAAGCATGTCAGCATATGACCATGCAAAGTTGATCTATCTTTCTGTGAAGAAGTTATGAAATTCAGGTTGCTTTGTTTCTGTCAAAGATGTAAAATAAATTCTAGCTGAGGATTATCTTCAGTGCCTAAACTCATAGATTAAGTAGTACAATGCATAAAATCAAACTAGACCTATGCTAACAACAAAGAACAATGGAATATAAAGCATATATACAAGAACGATCTCACCAAACATCTATGTCATTCCATGAATAACCTCAATTGCACTTCTCCATTTTGTTGTAGTATAAATGCCCTTAGATTTCTCTTAAGTATGCAAATATGGCCTCATGATAGTGTTAATAGAAAAACATCAAAGATTATAAAGTTGATTGCTTGCAAAACTCATAAGATTTTGGGAGGAGTAATAATGATGAAGGTAAATCCAATTTATAGAAAATATGATTTTTGAATGATAGGCTTAGATTGAAAAATAAATTGATGATTAAGATTAAAGATGTGACATGAAATAGGATTCGTGTAAGAATTAGTGTGACTGATAACACATAAAAGGTGGGGATTGAATTAAATAATAATTTAATCTTTAGTGGAATCTAGTCGAGATACAGAAGAATAAAGATTGCATGTAAAGTTAAAGATTAAATAGATAGAAAATGAGAATAAATTAATTAAATAATTAAAGTTGTTTAATTAATAAAGGTTTGCATGTAGAAGATAAAAATAAATCTAGATAATGGACTAATTAACTCATAAAGTCTGTTCGTTAAAGATAATCAAATATTAAATCAATAGATAACTGAATGCTCAATTTAGATCTAGACATAAGTGATAAATGACTAATTAGATAACAAAGAGATTATCTAATCACAGAGGAATATGTCATGGATAAACCTTTTTATGAATTAATAATTTAATTCAACGTTCAAGATTTTAGGATTAAATTAAATAAATAAAGATTTATTTAATTAAAGATAGAGAAGACTAAAGAATAATTAAATAATTAAAGTAAATATTTAATTATAGTCAAAATTGTGATATGAATTAGTTAAATAATTCAAAATGATTATTTAATAGAGGATCAATTTAATTAGTGATGTAATTAAGTAAATAGTATTCATTTTATTAATCAAGGAAGAATAAAGGTAAGAATGAATTAATTAAATAATTAAATTTATTTAATTAATAGAGGACAAATGACTTTACAAAATAATTAAACAATTTACATTATTCAATTATGAAAATGAAGATTAGAATGATGATGAAAATTAGAGTCACAGGCCTAGGACAATTTTTAGTGTCTACAGTATTGTCTTCACCAATAAGTGGCTTATAGACAATATTTTTCAAGCTTGGTGGTGGTGGATATTCACTAACAATAGAAACATAATTTCCTTCCCCAGTCATGTTCAACAAGGTCTTTATAATGTGTTTGCCACTCAATTTCCCTAAGAGTTTCCTTACTATACATGACACCAATTAGGCATGTTTTCACCATGGTATTGATCCAAGGCACCACATGAGGTGGTTTTCACTATATGATGGCTTATTTCTCCTTATAATTCTATATTTTGGTTTTTTTATTTTCTTTTTATTTTTAAATTTTTGTAACTAGGACAATGGATTGATTTAAGCATAGAACCACTCAAGGTGGATGATATTGAGTTTATCTTCTATAGGTTTTCCATTTAGAGTGTCCAATTGATACGATCTTAATCTATATTTAGCAGTGATTACAATGGGACCCAACCAAAAAGGCTTCTACTTACCCTTCTTTTCTCTATCTGCAAGGTTTTTTCTAATTTTTTATTTAGAACAAGGTATCCAATATGGAACTCTCTTGGATTGATATTCTTAGTGTAGCTTCTATATAGACAGTCCTAATAGGTCTAAAGATGATTGAAGGAATTGAGTGTATCATTGAAAAAGTAACCCTTTTTCACACTTAGTCAAGGAATTAATAATTAATGATAAAAAGAACTTAATGATTCCTTATTTAGGGTGTTATAAAGTGTTTTCTTACAATTTCACACTAATATAAGGCTTTATTAATTAATTGAGGTTAATTAGAGCTTAATTGGCCCCTTAAATTCAAATCCAGACCTTATCTATTACATTTTTTGAGGGATAAATCCCAACATTCATTAATAATGTGAAATAATATTTAATTTGGAAAGGTTTGAGTCCTAAGATAGTGAACTAGAACCCATTCACCACCTTGGGTGAATGGGTCCCCACTATGTCCTAGGAACCCCTTTCAGTATATTATTTCATCTCCCCAAAACATGGTCCTAGAAAACTATGCTAAGACCCTTTTGCCCAAGGTGGCGAATGGGTCCTACTTAGGACACCCCTTTTTGAACTTATTTATGGCAGGATTTTAATGATTTTGTATCCTAGATCTAATGTTAGCTTGTGTTATTTGAATTTTGAGGTTAATTCTTCAGTTTCTAGTATAAATACAAGGCTAATTCACGTAGTTTCATCTGAGAAAACCTAGCAAGTTCAAGTTATCATTAGAGAATTACAAAGTTTTTTCAAGAGCATTTTAAGGAAATTCAAGGGTAGATTATTAAATTTTTATGGTAGAAATTCAAGCTCATATGATCATGTCGAAGGAATAGTGTACCATGCATGTTGTTGGGATAGTGTGTTGATGTAGTATTGAAGATCCATTTGCAAGCATTGATTCACATCCAATTCAAGATCAAGATCTACATTCTTCATGACCGCTCTATGTTAGATTGTAAATTTACATTCAAAGACATCATTCAAGTTATCATTCTTCATGTTTTAGCTCTCATGTTCATATTTCATTGTTTTATGATAAGGCTTAATTACCTAAATAGGGTTTGACCAAGGAAAACCCCTATTCCCTAATAATAAACATGATTTTCTCCCATTTTATGTGTGATTGCGATTTTTAGGTAGAAGATCAAGTGGAGAACAAGATTGAAACAAAAGTTATCAAAGTTAAAAAGTTGCAAAAGTTGTCATCTATAATACAAGATCATAGAAAGTTGCTTAAAAAATTTATTTCCAGCTTTTGAGATCTAAGCACCAAGGAGATAGAAGTGTATAAATTGAAGAAAAAAACCCAAAAAATAGTTTTTGGTGTTCCCTAATAGGGACCCATTTGCCACCCTAGGCGAATGAGTCCTTAGTGAGCTCCATGAAAAAACACTTTTTGAGAGAGGTATTTAACATTTATCCCTTCAAAACTCTCCCTAAAGGCTATAGGTTCCATTAATTTTATGCTCAAGCTTCCAAATGAACTTTATAGATCACAATTTGGAGTTTATTCACTATGTTTAATCTTTCTCCCAAAGTCCTCGTTCAGTCATTTCTGTTAGGACACTTTGCACTAGAACATGACACTTTGTGACTATTTTTGAGATAAGTTTTAAGTGTCCTCCACTCATTAGATTTGCATGAAATAAGTTATGTTTGATAGCTCTATGTTTGATCTACTCATATATGGTCTTACATTTTAGTTTTGATTTGGTTTTATATTTTATTTTCATCTCCTAAAAGTGCATTTCAGTCATATTTAGCTATTTTATACACAAGGGAAATTGCAAGATTAGTCAAAGAATTCACTCGCCCAAGGGTTGAAAGTGGATTTTAACTTGAGGGATCTCATTTCCTAAATGAAATAGAAGAATATTTATGTTCATTATTTTGGCATATGGATTCCAATTTTTTCATTGATGGCAACCTTTAAGTCATTATTCTAGTCTGCAGATTAGGATTTTTTCATACCAGAAAGCAAAGTAAAGAAGAAAGTATTACCCACAGAGAGAATGAAGAACATGGTATTCGGTTAGTATGTCAATTTGTATGCTTCACTAGATTATCATTTTGAGTTGTGGATATTGGGGAAGTTTTTTAAGTATTCATATTATCTTATTGTTAAGTTTTGTGATTTCACATTAATCGATGTATAAGTTAGGAGATCCAGTAGGATGATTTTCTATTTTTTAGCTCATAGTGGCCGACTTAGTGAATATGGCATGTTGCAAATATTTGAGGTATAATTAATTAAGGTATCATATACTTGAAGATTTTGTTTTGGGTCCTAGCTATGTTGTGGCCAACTTTGATGGGTATGCATCGAATATTAAATATGGATTGAGCTGACTATTGGGTGATCCCACAAAGCTGGTTTACAATTTCTGGGAGGAACTGATTTTTGTTGAAATCACATATTTTTAGAAAATATAATGGTTTAAGCCTTAAAATATTCCATTTAAAGAATTCCAATTGAAGAGGGTTTGATCAAACTACCTTAAATCAAACCCCCTTGGATAGAACCCCACTAGTTTTAAACCATACCTATAATGGAGTCTCCTTTACACCTATCAAAATGCTGATAAAAAACCCCTTTTGATTTTACTTTTGGGGGATCAAATGAATTCATTTAAAATTTATTTTTTGTAAGTGTGTAGTCCTTATTATAAGCTTCTCAAAAAGTATAATTTTAAATAAATTTAATTTTATTATTATATTTATTTGTTTATTTCTCATGAATGTAAGTTTTTCACCGAAAATCAAGCTCTCTATTCTACACATGTGGAAAAATAGTAGATTATTAAAAAAAAAATTGAATTTCGATACATACCAAAAATGTTACGCATTATACAGTCGCTATGTCTAAATTATAATTGGTTTGAATTTGAAATTTGATTAAAGAAAAATATTCAATAAAAAACTATCTAACCAAGTGGAAGCACTAGATATTAGAGTTACGAATCTAAATTTGAAAGAATTAGAATTTTATCCTTCATGGAAAAAAATTAATGCGTTATACAGTGAGCATCACTTTTTAAAAATGTTGGCTTTTGAAAAAAACTAGTTTTCGAGGGAGATTGAAAAAGAAGTGCAATCTGATTCCAAAAATTTTGAAAAAAATATATTTAGAATCTATAGACAAAATTTCACGAAACTCTAGTTTGTATCATCTTCAAATTCCTCACGGTTTAGCCGCTATAGGTGCCCGAAAGTGAAGATTTAGTTTAAAAAATTTATTTCAGTGTCCAATTTGGCCAAAAATTGTAAACCACTATTGTGGGATCACCCTATTGGAAAATATTTTTATTTTGTTGAATCTGACATGAAGCGACTAAATCTTTGATAGCAAATATATATATGAATTAGGTTAATTCATTTTGAAGAGAAGATATGTGTATTCAATATGTGTTGATGTGTATGTGAATATCATAAGATCACTTCAGTGAATTTTACTTGTGTAGAAGAGGATTTTTTGAAGAGAATTAAGGAAGAGTAGAGAAAAGTGTAGAATCAAACAAAAGGTCCAGAATCTGATCTATGAGCCTCACCGGAATTGAAACCAGACATTTGTAGATGCTACTTTCTAAGTTCAACTCTCTGTTGTAATCCAAATACGTTGTAAGATAGTGAGCCTTCCTGATTTTGAGTAGTGAGCTCTAGGTTGTGTGCCTAAATGCATGGGCATTCCCCTTTTCTTCATACTTTTAATAGAGTATAAATTGTGGATTAACCTCCACCATGGTTTTTCCCCTAATAGTGTTTCCACATAAAAATATTGGTGTTATGGTCTTTTGATTATTTCCTTCATGTGCTTGAATCTTTACTTTTGTTTAATGTTGTAAATGGTTTAAGATCTGGATTGTAATTTAAATATTGTTGAACACTAATTCACCCCCCTCTCAGTGTTCCTTCAGTCCAAAAATTGGTATCATCTAGCAAGGTTCCTCTGTAGAAGTTTAATAGCTTGAGGTGGATCTTGGAATGCAATGGTCTCTGGTGGTCTTCAATAGAAGCTTTTGGTGGAACTTGATGATATTGATTAGTCTAAAGTAGAAGTCCTAGAATTAAAAAAAAATCTTAAGGATGTTGAAAAATTCATTCAATCATTGAAGGATAAAATCAATGAATCAAGAGAAAAGAGGAAGGAACTATGTGATCAGATGAAGTAGAAAGAAATTAAATTCTTGGCAGATGTTTACTTGAATTAGACCCTACAAGAAGTAACTAAAGAATGTGAAAATCTTGCTAGAGACAATGCTACTCTAAATCTTGAGATGGAATCTAAGGTGATGAAGCTAACTAAGGAGATTGAAGAAAGGAAGAAGAATGAGGAGAATCTGGCCTAGTCCTTAAAAGAAAGATCCAAAGAATGAAGTAGAGTTAATAGTGGTTTCATTCAGTTGGAGATTGAACTACAACAATCCATAAATAATGAAAAAGAGCTTGAAAGACAGAGAGTTATTCTTAAAGATGAACTCACTACTACAAAAGTATACAAGAAGTTTAGGATTAGTTTTGCTAATGTTGATGAGTTGACTAAAGGATAGAAGGATGAAAATGACAAGAGAGGTCTTGGATATGAGAAGGGAGGAAGCTCTATATCTGAACATAAGGATTCCAAACAAAGAAAACAGATGAACAAAGGTAGAAGGTATCTGGTAAGACAACCCAATGCTAAAAAATTTAATGGTCACTTCCTTGCTTGTAATAAATTTGGTCATATAGCTTCTCAATGTAGAAGTAAATTAAATTCAAGAAGTCCATCATTTCCTGGTCAGTGTTCTAGTTGTAATAAGTTTGGTCATAAGTCAATTCAATGCAGAAGTATGTCTATTAGTGTAAGGAATGTAAAATGCTACACCTATGGAAGATTTGGGCATATTGCTAATCAATGCAGATCAAGAGGAAATCAATGGAATGAATGGTCTAGACAAAGAAATCTCGTGTGTTCTAATTGCAAAAAATTTGGACACATTACAATATTTTGTAGGAACATAAACATGGATAGAAGAGGTCCAGTATACAAAGCAAGAATTTCACAAAAAGATGATAAAGGAAAAGGGAAAGTGACTATGGAAGAAATAAGAGATCAGATGAAGAAAACATGGGTGAGGAAGAGTGAGCCTGATGAAGGAAATAAACCCACACCAGAATTTGCTTCTGGTAATTCCTTTTGAAACTGATCTTAGGCCATTGGCCTAGGGAGAGTTTTTCAAGAAAATCCTTTGTCCCCCTGTCAGTAGTTGGAACCAAAATGCAATAAATTGTTAGTAGTTTTGCTTGTGTATAAATTTGAGAAGTAGAAGGTCTGTAGATGAATTCTTCTTTTGTTTTTTGAGAAAACAGAGTATCTGGAACACCTAGGGAAAAAAATTTAATGTGATAAAAAGGTTAGGTGTGTGAGTTATAAAAGGGTATTTGGAACCCTCATTTGTCACCTTGGATTGAAGAAGAATAGGAGGGCCTTTGCAGTATAATATTGAAGGATTAAAGTCAATTCGGTGGCAAATTCATCAGGTATTTTGGTTGCTTGTAGAATTCTCACTTAATTTGGTGCTTGGTAGAAACTTGTTCGCTACGAAAAGGAAAATGAATCAAATCAAAGGAATGGTGAATTTAGATGAATATAGCTGTGAGAAGATTAGGGATGTGAGAAATATATTGCTGACCGATGAATTAAAATTGCTTGAAGGAGTGAAACAAAAAGTTTGGACATTTGGAGTGAATTTCCCTATTTTGATAATAGGGAAGTCATTAGGTTTTTCCTAAACAAATTGAATGATGACATTCTAACTCTAGATAAACCCTATCTCATTTTGAAAGAGGTGATTAGGAATCTAACTAGATTATGCAATGTTGGGGATATATCAAAAAAGAAGTCAATTCAGAACAAAGAAGTCAAAACCCTAAGTGGAGTAACTGCAGATCAAAGGGATTTGATAATTTTGATTATCAAAGATCTGATAACAAGGTACATTGCGCATGTAATCTCGTACAAAATATTTTTCAGATATTGGGAAGGTGCAACTTTGGTAGGTGCAGTTTACATCACTCATAAAATGAAACTGGAGGATCAATATTTTGACCTATGTGGATTGCTAAAAGATCAATTGATGGAAAATGTGCAACTAAAAAAGTAGGCAGATTACCCCTTTAGGTTTGGTACCTTGGTCATATGTCTTATGATGTATTTTTTGAATTGCTTGTCACAGATCAATAATGTTGTATGGAAAGAGAATGAACTGGTTTGTAAATATATTTTTGAACATTCTAATACTTTGGGAAATTGTAAGCAAGCATATGCAAATTTTTTTAAAGAATTGCAAGGGAAGTTTGGAGCAATTATAATTTCCATTCTGGTAAGAGTGCTTGAAGTTGGATTCTCTTCCAGTGAGATGGAGATGAAGAAGAAAAGAACACAAGAGATTGTTGGTTACACTCCTCCAACACAAAAGACTCCAAAAGTTGAAGGAAAAGGTAAAGAGCAAGTGATTGTGGAAATACCAGATGAGGAATCTGATGAGTACACTCCAAGGGAAGAACTAGAATTAGTTGAACCAAATGTAGTAATGGAAAAAGGAATCGAAGAAGAAGTTGTTTTATCCAAAATAAAGATACTACATCTTGTCCAGTAGAAAGATGGGATGCAAAAAATTATTGACATATGGTTTGATAGACCCTCATATGAGTAGGACCTGATCGAGAGCACACTAAGTACTTATTTTATGCACAATAACATTGATTTGGAGAGTTTGTATAATGTGTTTCCTGAAGAGATGATTGAGTGCATTAAGGAAGCCATGGTCTCTAAGTCCCAAGATAGGAAAGAGGGAGAAACAATTCTACATATGAAGGAGCAGTTCAGGCTATCTCTTACCAAACTAAAATGGAAAATGAATGTATTGAGGCAATGCATAAATACAACAAATAGCATCTACAACTATTTTCTTTGTTGGCCTCATGCAGTTGGGAGATACAAAGATAAGCTGGAGTAGATTGAAAATGAGTTGAAAAAGATTGGTCAGGATTATAACATGCTTCAAGATCAGGATGGTGTAGTCAAGAAAAGGATTCAAGAGTTGTATTCTGAGCATACAAAAGTTCAATTCACCAGAAACAACCTTGTGGACACCTTTTGGAAAGTGAAGGATTTAACTGAATGCAGAATGGAGTAGTTAATTGAGGTTCTGAGGAAAGGAGAGAAAATAGAAGAGACAATCACAATTCTAAAATATCTCATCCAGATTATCAACCAGACATCTGAGAACAACAACTTGATCTTAATCATTGGCATTTTAATAGAAGCTTGGAGAAAATTTCTTCTGGAAATGAAAGATAAGTATAAGATAATTTTGTGACTCGAGTAGCAGTTGTATTTCCTCAAATTTTGCTCCAATTTTTGAATTAGCAAGGGGAGAGATCCAAAATACTTTTTTGATTGATGTCAAAGGGGGAGAGGGAGTAATGAAAAATTCCTTATCATTCTAAAGGGGTGTTGTGTTTTGAAATTTTGAACTCTGGCAGCGTAATCATATTGGTTCTGACACAATCATTTTTAACCAAGTGTTGCCATCAATTCCAAAGGGGAAGATTGTTGGAATATGACTTCTAGTGTTGTCCTTGATGGCAACCTAAGTCATTATTCTGGTATGCGGATCAGGATTTGTTCATACCGGTAGTCAAAGTAAAGAATAGAGTATTACTGGAAGAGAAAATGAAGAACAAGGTATCTAGTTAGTATGTCAATTTGTATGCTTCACTAGATTATCATTTTGAGTTGTGGATCTTAGGGAAGGTTGTTAAGTATCTATATTATCTTATTGTTAAGTTTTGTGTTGTCACATTAATTAGTGTATAAGTTAGGAGATCTGACAGGATGATTTTCTATTTATTAGCTCACAGTGGCTGACTTGGTGAATATCACATGTCGCAGATATTTGAGGTATAATTAATTAAGGTATCCTATTCTTGAAGATTTTTTTTTGGTCCTAGCTATGTGTGGCTAACTTTGATGGGTACAAAAAAAATATTAAATATGGATTGAGTTGACTATTGGAAAATATTTTTATTTTGCTGAAGCCAACATGAAGCGACTAAATCTTTGATAGCAGATATATATATGATATTGGTTAATTCATTTTGAAGAGAAGATATGTGTGTTCAATATGTGTTGATGTGTGTGTGAATATTAGAAGATCAATTGAGAGAATTCTACTTGTGTAGAAAAGGAATTTGTGAAGCGATTAAGGCAGAGCAGAGCGAAGTGCAGAATCAGACAGAAGGTCTAGAATCTAATCTATGAGCCTCACCGGAACTAAAACCAGGCATTTGTATATGCTACTTTCTCAGCTCAACTCTTTTTTGTAATCCAAATATGTTGTAAGGCAGTGAGCCTTCCTGAATTTGAGCAGTGAGCTCTAGGAAGTGTGCCTGAATGCATGTGCATTCCCCTTTTCTTCATACTTTTAGCAGAGTATAAATTGTGGATTAACCTCCACCATGGTTTTTCCCCTAATATGGTTTCCATGTAAAAATCTTGGTGTTATGATGTTCTTATTATTTTCTTCATGTGCTTGCATCTTTACTTTTGTTTAATGTTGTAAATGGTTTAGGATCTTGTTTGTAATTCAAATATTGTTGAACACTCATTCACCCCCCATCTTAGTGTTCCTTGAGTCCAACACATTAAACTCATTTTTCCCTTTTTATTTCTAGTAAGTTTGGTGAAATAGCCCAAATTTGGTATAAAACCCTATGTGTAGTGGATCCTAACCCATTTTTTATATGATTAATTCAGGCATCATTCATCCAAGATCTCTAGCTAATGTATCCATGCAATTTGATACTCCTCATCATTAATGATATTTTTCAAAGATATCTACAATGATGAGATCTCAAATTAGATTGGTATGATGGACTCAATTCCAAAGACCAGTGAGTATGGAGTGATGCTTGTGGGTCAGTAGATGGAAATACAATACTCCTATAAGACATGATTTAGGAAGATGCCAATCATGACCAATTTCATTGATAAATTTCTTTAGGATTTTGAGCAAAGTTTCCTTAGTTTCCTCCACTTAGCCATTATCTTGTGGGTAGTATGGAGTATCCCACCAATATTGGATATAATTTTTTTCATAAATATTTTGAACATGTTGATTATATAAAGGTCTAATTGTTGATGCCAAAAATTGGCAAGGTAACAACACTTTGTGGGAAACTCAGTTTATGGGGGACTTATTGTGCTAAACTGAGTGAACTCCAAATTTTTAAAGAAGCTGACTTCTAACTATAAGTGGGGTTTTGGAATGGGAAAAGGAAGTGCTAACTAACTATGGTGATGCACCATAATTTAGATAAAAGACATGATAAACCTATCTTTTGGATATGATCTAAGGGCCCACTTAGCAATTTACCATATCCTAGAATAACATGAATTAAGGATTGTAGCATGCACAACTCATTAAATGACATAAAAAATTTATCACACTCATTCACTGAAAAGAAGAGTCAAAAGACATGATCTAAACTAGTAAACTTGCATTCAAATTATAGAAGTATGGAAAATAAACCATTCAAACAATAATGGCACAGTGTAAATTTTAACAATATCATAAGAAAATAGAGATGTAAAAAAATGGAACAATTTGTGAGTTCTTGCAATAATCTAAAAAATAAAAAGTCCTATTGTCTCTCCAAAAATCTTGTAATTCTTAAACTAGTGGAACTTGGAAAACATATATCATGTAATCTTCAAACTTTGAACCCCTCTTTAAAAGCAGGGAGAAGTATATATAGCAAGCCTCCCACCATTAGTGAGCAACGACTGAAAAGATTCAAAATCCCAAGTAATGATGTAGCGGCCATGATTACCCATGGCCATTGCAACATAAAAGGTTTGATCCATAGCATTTGGTTGCTCCCCATTTAGGTGCATCCCTTACAAATGATGGTAGTGATCCCAAATGGTCTTGTGGAGAAAAATGTTTCCTCCTCATATAGGGAGTTAGAACATGTGGTAGCATATCGTAGACCATAGTTCGCTTCATCCCCTGCATTGAAGAAGCATGTGCTAAAGAGACACGTGGCAACATTTTAATGTATGTGGTTGATCTTTCCTTCCTTCTTTGAATGCTTGCGCTAAGTTGACATGTAGCAAAAATGTTCACTATAGACATCTCCTGTGGGGTCCGCCAAATCTTTATGTGAATGGGGACCAATGAGGAAGTGAAGGGAAGTAATCAAAATAACCTATGGTGAAGACATGTGGGAGCATAGTGGGGGTTGATAAAAGAGCAAGGAGAAAATTCCTTCAGAGAGTGATGAGCTAACAAATGGTAGAGGCCATAGTGATTTTCAAAAAGGGTCTGATGATATTCATTTGAAGGCATGTGTCGGTACTTAGCCAAAAAAAAATTGAAGGGGGCATGGTGAATTTCATATTCATAGCTTCTGGTGACTATCAGGGGCATTTCACTTTGAGGAATGTGGAACCCAAAATTTTCTCTGGTTCATAGACCAGAGTGCCATCCATTGGTGATAGAATTAGAGCTTGGAAAGGGCTACTTATAGGGGTGGCCAATCATCATCAAATGGTCTCACTATATTTTACAAATTTTCTTACACTCTGCCTAGGTCAAGCATCTCTTTATAAGGTAGTACATCAGGTAAACCAACCCCCACCTTGCAATGGAAAAGCTGCTACAAAAGAGGATGAATAACACCTTCAATGTCTGTCACGGTAGGAGGATGGCTGAAACTATGGAAAGCGGTTGGGTCCTACTCCTTTTCTTCAATTCTTTCTACAATCTACTCAGCTATGGTGATCAACCCATCTTCAAGAAATGGGGATGGTAGACCCATCTCGCTCAACCAGGAGAAATTTTATCGCATATCGTCCATTATATGGTTTAAAGTAGCTACAACAACTTTAGTTGACTGGAAGGCCGAGTGGCAATGGATGAACTTATTTGCTATCTAGGTAGTAGCCTTTCGATCTTTGATTCTTTCCTTGGCCAGGTCTTCATTAGAGACTGTATATAGCTTGCTAAGCAAACTCTTTGCTTCAGGAACCTTCTCAGTGATGAACCATGGGAATTGCTCTATTGTTTTGTGAACCTCCTGGCTCAATTTTGTTTCCTTCGAGATGAACCAGAGCGTTTGCTAAAGTGTTAGGCAGAAGGCTTTAACCTTTTCCTAATAAGAAATATATAGTTTCTAAGCTAATGGTATGAGGTCCAACTACGAAATGGAGGCTTGGAGAGAGCTCTTTAGAGAGGAAATATTTGTATTCTTTGAATTGACATCCTCTTTTAATTCCATAGTTCTCTCTTTTGTGGATTCCAGTTGCTCCCTTAAGCTACTTAGCTCTTTATACTAGTTCTCCTTGGCTCAGGCACGATTCACCAGTTTTATGTTCAGAGAGGACTTTGTCTCTTGGAGCTCCTTTTCTAACTGGGCCTTTCCACCTTCAAAGTCTGTATGATTCTATTATAATTCCTGCTCATATAGAGCATGTTGAGTTGCTAACTCTTTATCCTTTTGTTGCATATTTTTCTCTGCCAGGGTCAATTGGCTCTGATATTTCTGGTTCCTCACCCATAGCTTTTTGATCAATGTGGAGTCAATATATTAGGACCTATTGAGTTCCTCTTGGAGTTTGATCTTCTCCAACTCTTCTATTCTCACTTTCTCAAACAAGCATACAATTTCTACTTCTAGTGATTTCTCCTTCATTTCAGGAAAACTGGCCCTTTCCTTCACAAGCTTTAGCTACTTCTCTTTTTTCTTCAATTGATGGCTAGAGTGAAGGAAATAAATTGTTACCACCTACTACATTTCCTCCATGAGTTCTACCTTATCCTAGAATTGTGTTGCAGCCAGATCAAGCCCCATGACATACATGTTGTAATTTCCTATAAACATCTTCCCTTATGGTTTGACACTACTAAATTTGATTCCATTTTCTGACAAACGTTCATCGATCATTCGACAAACATTTGTCGGACAATCGACGAATTGACGAAAAAAAATTTGTCACCATTTTTCATCAAAATTATGATGATGAATTATTTGTCAAAATAACGGCATAGATTCACCTGTCATCGGCATCATAAAATGATTCAGATGCTTGTCAGAATATCAATGAATACTTCCTATATCCAGTGACGAATTACAACCAAAATACGATTGCAATGGCTCTTTTGAAGCATCGAAACAACACTAGAAGTTCATCTCCATTTTGATGAAATGGGCAAGAAGTTATGACAAATCCTTCGTCGCAACTATAGCAACTTTGTCGGACCTTTTCGGTGATTCATCGATGGCCTTCGTCAAAATTGTGACAAAATAATGCAATTTAAAAAAAAAATCATTGAAATGTACCATCGCGGAAACTCTTGGTGATGACCACCAAAGCCAACCCATCGGTGAGAGATCAATCATCAGCATAGGATAGAAAAATCACTCTGATAGTCCATGTCTTGTCGATGACTTCCGTTGGCAAGACAAATCCAATGTCACATTGATCTGACCTCTTCAAGAGTTTTAAATAGACCTACACCATGTCATTGCGGAGACTCTTGGCAATGACCACCGAAGGCAAACCATCGGTGAGAGATCAATCATCGGCACATGATAGAAAACTCACTCCAATAGTCCATTTCTTTCCAATGACTTCCATCGGCAAGACAAATCCAATATCACACCGATCTGACCTCTTCAAGAGTTTTGAACACTGCTAGTTATCAACAAGACATTTTTAGGGTCTCATCGATTAAACAAGTGTCTAAGAGTAAGTAAACAGATGGAAACTATTAATTTTCTTATTTTGGGGCTCTTTAAATCATAGAATAGATACCATCTTCTTGTGTATAATGTACTTATATTCATATTTGAATTCGAGACCAATTGTCATTGCACATTCCATTTTACTTGCACAGAGTATTCTATAAGCAATATAATGATAATTCCAAATGATTTATGGTGTTGTACAACTCTACCTATCATCACAGTTCTATTGTTCCCCCCTAGAGAATCCTACAAAGACAAGTTTACAATACCAAGTCAAATAATATGAAAAAGACTTACTTCCATACAAATTAAATGATTACTCTCACAATGGCAATTGTCTAATCACAACAACAATTCCATGAAAGTTTATAACAAGGGATAAGAAGGGAAGGAGTTAAGAAACATCTGGATTGAAGAGAAAATGTGTAGGGAAAATGTTGAGTAGTGTCAAGAGAACAGAGCTTGTAGAACATATTCTTGACCTAATCAAGCTCTTGAACAACTTAAACAAAATTAAAATACTAACACATACATGAGACATGTAATGAACTTCCAATATGTATCTTTCATTAATGAGGTAAATTGAAGGAGAAATATTATAATTGTAACACTATTAATAGTCCAATAACATATTTCATAATTTGTGTTCAATGGACCTCAGTTTTATCATTATCTTGTACATCTAATACCATATTTTTAATCCGGTTCAACTATCTAGAGATCTAAAGAAGCACCTTCAATTAACCATTTAAAATACTATAAAATAAGGTAAAACTTTTACTTGAGAAAGATTGGGTACACTTGTAGGATTAAAGTTATCGCAATCATCGAGATTTATTGGCACATAGACACAACCTATGCAACATATGAAGTAATGGATGACTACAAGTTAGTGAAATGGTCCTTAATATGTGACTAGTTTGCAAATTGATTGGTAGAAAATAAGGTTACAAACAGATCTACATTAAAAATTTTGAGGACAATCTACTGTAATCATCAAAATAGATGAAAAGTGGAAAGGAAAGAGTTGAGCTACATCTCTAGATCCTAAAAAAAACACATGCAAAAAACATAAAAGAAAGAACAAACCAGTTTTTGGATGAATACAAAATGGTTCCTTCAGCAAGTGATTCATATGCTTTCACACCTGATAGGACATTAAGAATATTTTAGGCTTCCTCTTTGAAATTAACTACTTATAGAAAAAACCCAAAAACCAATATTATATACCCCCATGTCTAGCTGAGGGTAGGTATAAGAGAAAATTTTCCTCAATGCAATGCCAAAAAATATCAATGTGTGTGTAGGTTTGTATTACTCAAAATATCATTTCACTGCCTAAGGAAAAATACCAAAGTGATGTTTTAAATTTCAATCTTCACATAGGCTCCCTTATTGCTACACATGCATATACAAGAATTATTCAAGCTCTATAATATTCAAATATTAAGGATTTAATTAGCTATAAGATGGAAAGTTGTTGTTTAGACATAATCCATCATCTTTTACATATCTTTATTCACTCCTAGTGCTTTAGATAAATTTATGTAAATGAGACAAAAATGTGAATTTTTTATGACAAAGAAAATTCTTAAAAGGAGGGGGGAGAGAGAAAAGGGTAGGGGGCAAGATAATGCTTGAATGTATAGCAAAGTATAACATTTTGATCATTATAACAATGAAACAAATCGTAAGTTTGAAGCATTAATATCATTTACAACATTTATGATCAAGAATGAATGTAAGTAGAGAAAATTTTGCATACCTGTAGATGGTACAAAATTTCATGGTTAAGTGGAAGCCTCCCATCAACAACAAGATCCAAATATTAATGTATCTATCTCAATCGAGCCTCTAAACCCTTCAGAGCTGTCAATTTTTCCACTAACCTGTTATGCACAAAAGTTTAATTTTAGAGTTATGTCCACTAAAAACAGAAGAAACAGAGCTTTGAAACCAAATCCACACACAACACAATGTGGTATTCATACAAAGCCATACAAACAAACTAAACTCAGAAAATTGGAATGGAAACAACTTCAAATTATGATGTAGAGCATGGATTAAGGGTATAAAGAATCATTTTTCTGCCACCATAGTGAAAAGTTAGCACTTTCTTTAATCTTTGCATGTTGGTTTGATGCTTGAAACGATGCGTTTCTTATATTGAAAAGTTCATTACCTTATTGAGCTTCTCTTCATTTCAATAATAGTTTAATATTATCTACTTAACAGGGCCAACCATGTGATGGTGGAAGCTCATTTGGCCCCTCCCCTCACATCACTCTCAATTCCCCTTACCCAACCATATAAAATTAATCATTCATTCATCCATTAATAGCATATAACATTCATTCATTAACCTATAAAATTCATTAATTAACATATTCACATTCATTCATTAACATATAATATTCATTCTTTCAGTTTTACATATTATCAAAAATATGGTTTTCATGATATGATTACAATCACCTTTTTTTTGTTTCTTTTTTAAAGCTAACAAAATTTGAAGTGGAGTATCGTTTTCTAAATCATGTCCCCCCTTTATTTGTTCTACCCTCTACTCATGATCTTAATGTACACCTAGTCATCTGCTCATGATGTGGACGACACTGCAAGGGGGGTCTGCTGCAATAACAAAGAAATGTTAAACTGATATGTTTTATTATTATTGTTACAAGTATTTCATTAATTAAAAGAACATTAGAGTGGTTCTCTTTACCTAATGGGTCCACATCATGTTCCTAAAATTATGTTATAGACTCATTCTCAATATGCTAAACACCCTCTAAATTTTGATCTGTAATTGAAACACGAGGTTCTATATGTCTCAGTTGGCCTGGTGATCTGGTCATTCTGGGTATTCATATCTGCTCTGATAATTCTCATCTTCAACTCATCTGACCTGTCTCATGCCAAATGGGTGCAGTGTGTTCATCGCTTCATGGTTCTTCTGGGACTCATTTACTATAATAAAAAATATTTCAATTTGTTATTTGGATACGTGTTCATTTATTGATGCTTACAATTAATTATAATAATTTCATATAACCACTAGAACCAAGTTTGTGTTTCTAGTGTTTTCTAGTCTTTCCTTTGTTTCGCTGACGTTGGGCAGCCTGAAAGTTTGGGGAAATATGTTGGGAATGTGTAAAAAGTAAAGATTAATGTGTGATTGCATTGATAGTATCACATACCTTCCTTGGCCAGTGGTGTCTTTCCTTTTTTCTTTTCAGCCTTCTCCTTTCCATCCCTTTTAGGTCCTTCCACTCCCTCTCCAAAATCATGGGGGGATGCTCATACTTTTTTTTCTTCTCTAAATGTGACCTATATTGGTCCCTCACATACTTTAGATAGGTACCAACTTTCTTAAGGACCTTGGTTTGGTTGAATGTTTTATCAGTGAAGAGCACAACTAAATGGTTAATGAGCTTATCTTTTAGATCTTGATTTTGGGCATTCCATTGTGTATGTATGGTGGGCCCGAAGAGCTCCAATTTAATATCACTTAGATGTTGATAAAAAATATCATTTCCTACAAAATGATCATGGGATCAATAGTCTAAAAAGAGCGATCAATAAGTAAATTTAAATTGGATTATATATAATAATAATTAAAAAAAATTAAAGTAGTTGGGACCTTCTGTATCTTTATGGGAATGAAATCCTTGGTCACCACAAATGTGACCGACAATGTTCTCATACTAGTAATATAGGAAGATCCAAGAAATGCTACTAAAATATCACTAGTACTAGTGGCCTCTACATCCCCAGGTACATGTCCTGAAGCATGTTCTGGCATTTGTTCACTACCAGAGGGTGCACTAACAGATGCATGCACGGTATGTGTTGCTGACATTTCAAATGAAAATATAGGCATGGATGATGGGGTCATATGATGTGATGTATGCATAGGAAGATTAGGATGGACACTTGTACCAACCCCAACTCTTCAAGGAGCATTTGCAGTACCTTGATCATGGCTAGGAGCATCATGAGGATGCAAAAATTCCTATAAAAACAACACATATTTTAGTTCATGACATAAAAGAGTACAAAATATAAAACCATGAATGAACTTATGCTATAATTAAAGACCTCATGATAGTTTACTTGCAAGTTTTGTGATCTTTCAGTCAATATTTTAACCCTCTCTCTTATCTCATCTGTGTGAGGCACTATGACTAACAGCTTAAGGATTTCTTTAGTGCTTTTTTTGGGTCTTCCTTATCATATTGAGAGGGTTTGTTGAATAAGCGATGTCATCATCACATAATATTGACTACACCTCCCTATGGATGCTCTCATCTACTACTGGTACCTTTCCCCAATTAGTCGACTGCAACAAGAATCTTAGAAACATTATCAAAATTAACCCAATAAACTTATGAAAACAACATAATAATAAAGCATTTTGCTTATATCTAATTTGTACAATTACAATGAGGTAAACCTGTCGAGTAGAAGTGCCTAAAGGTACATCGCAATCTGTGCTCTGGGCCAGAGCCTTCTCCATACAATCAATGTCTCGTTGTGACAAAAATTAAATATAAAAAAAACATTACCAAAATGAAACCAATAGACTTACCAAAAAAAACATAAGAATAAAATGGCATGTTGGAGTCATTAATTGGAGGTTGGATAAAATGGTACACAATATGTACCACCCCCATAGTAACTGTGTTTATAACTAAGTGATTCAAATTGTAATCGATTAGCAACTCTTCCCCTGTAGTTATTGATTTTATCGCACATATGAATACATTGTTTCCCTCATGTGCCTCGAATATGCAATTGGGTTGCTTATTTGTTGACCCAGGTCATGTATTGTTTATAAACCCTACAATATTCCTTGATGCTTTTGGTCTTTCGTCAATGTACATAGCCACTCCTTTATTTTGATCCTTATCTTTTAGCTGTATATAATTTACTGACAGTGCATACCTACGCATACTTCATGTTTATCGAACCAATTGCATCCAATCTTTGTAACTGTAACAGGGTCCGACATCCTCCATCAATTCAATAAATTTTTCATAACAAACCTTTGTGTCGTCCATGCAAAATAGGTCGAAACCATGTAATGACGATGGTGTTATGCGATATATCCTCTCATTGACACAAAAATCAGTGTTTATTGGAGGAATTTCCTTGGGTACCCATTATTTTCATAGATTTTTGTACCTCAAGGGCACCTCGACGTCACCTATTCTCTCATCATCATAAGAACATGACCCCCCTTCACCAAGAAAAAATTCCATGTGTTTACCAAAATTTTTCTTCCTAATATTTTGTTATCTAGTTGATCTCCTCTTTTAGACATACTACATGTCTCACTTTCCTCTTCTCTTCTGAATTTCCCTCGCTTGAGGGAAGAAAGATTTGACAAATACCTATTTGGTGGTACCTGCACTCATAAGGATGTTGGATGAAGTTCTTTCATGGTGATGTGATCCTAAGGTGACATGATTAATCTATCATTTCATGCTAGAATTTCACAGGTTATAAGGTAATCAAGTCTTGATAGATTGCAAGTTATTGTTACTACCGTCCAAATGTGTCCATCACAAATCAAATCTACTTAACGTTTTAACTCCAAAACTTTGTAACAAGTGTTAAATGTGACTATGGTCCACCAGTTACACAACCAAGGCCTCAAATGTATTCTCTAATTGTAATCAAAGGACTTTTTCTCTTCATTCAAGTAAATAAACTTGAAGGGAAACACCACCAATTGGTTTATTGGACACCTACATGACTAAAAATAGCAGAAAATTTACATTTTATTTCCATATGTCTAAGTGGTTAATGGGAAGGGAGTGTGTACTAGGCCTAGTTAAGTCATCATAAGTTTAAGCTTTGGCAATAATTTTTTTTTAAGTCATCTTAAATCTTCCAATGTCTAATTGCTAGGAGACTTTTGGTATGTTTTAAGGTAGGATGATTAATGAAAGAGCCCAAAGAGCCTTTCTCCATGGTATCCAGGTACACATAGTAGTGGTCTTCTCTTATATGGTTGGACATGATTTAAAGAACTTAGCTAGGAATTATTCATTTAACCTAAGGTTTTCTCATAATTCCATCATTGGAAAAGTATGATCAAATTCTTCTATGAAGAATTGGTCTATGTGGGCCTCTATTAATCACTATAAATTTTTGTAAGGATAAAATGACTAATTACATCAAGTAGGAGAGAATCAACTTTGAGTTCTTCAAAAATTATATTCCTCTATTCATAATTTTTAAGGGTTGTGTGTGGAGGTTATCACTACCAAGAAGGGAGGAGACCTTTCCTTGTGATGGAACTTCAAAAATTTTCTCTTTGTGTTCCATTTTTATCTTGCCTTATGTCTCTAGTCATCTATGGTGTTTGGAAAAATCCTAAGATTGGGGTTTTACCTTTGTCTTCATGTAAAACCCTAGTGTTTATCTTATGCCTTGGGTGGGATCTTTTGGGCCGTTACTTTTTGGGGAGGGTTTTAAAACAACTTAAGCCCCATTGCTTCGTCTAGGCTGGGCCCCTTTTGATTTATCTTTTTATTTCCTTCGCCTGACTTTATTATTTCTTAAGTCTTGGATGGTCCTGTGCTCCCTTGTTTAAAAAACAACTTGTCATTTTTTATCATCGGCCTAGTGATGTCCCCTCGTTCTTTTAATAAATTTTGTATATTTTCTCAAGGGAAAAGTTTGTGTGACCATAGATCAATTATCATTTGATCTCAGTCGTTCCCCGCCATCTCATGATGACCCCACCACACTGTTTGTTTGATCATGATATCACAGGCGAGTGCCATGTGTCTCATTTAATGAAGCCAAAGAAATGATAGAAATAATTTGATACATTTATCTAGTTTTAACACATTATGTAGTGGGTTACTAAAGCATTTATGAGATGCACATGTTTCAAATCAATGGAGAAGTTATAATATCAGTAGGAAAGGTGCTTGATGGTTAATGACAAAGTTGGTGACTGTGTTGAAAGAACAAGATTACTGATGGTTAAGATCCACGGTTGCCTGCCATAGAGTGATCAGAAGTTGTGAGGCCTTTATCAACCGTGATATCATGGGTGAGTGCCACGTGGATTTCCTTGGAAATGCATAGTATGGTTGGCCCTTATTGCCATGATGGAGATCGTGTCAATTTGTTTTGAAGGCAGTCGTTCGATCATCTGATCAAGGCGAAGGATCGATGACTAGTATTTGAATCTGCATCAAATGCGATTACAAGGTTCTATTCTGTAATTTCATATTTCTATTTAGCCCTCCTAGAGAACTAAAAACTCAAGATTACAGCTTCCCTCCTAGAGAACTAAGTGTTGAAGAGAGCCAAGATACAAACACCAAACAGATGGCATATAGGTCATTTGTAGCAGACAATGAATTTTGATATACAGAGACTCAGATGCATGTATTTTGATGGAGTAAATGAAGATATCTAAGTTGCGGATTAAGATTTTGGTATCAGTTATTTGTTAAATTTATGCATTTATTTGATTGTCTCCATTTAGATGCTTGTTAGGAACCAAGATCAGATTTGCAAACCGAAAAGACCTTCCATAGAAGAGAAAATCAGAAAAAGCAAAGAGGTTGCAAAAGAATGTGCAACATAATATTATTCAAGAATTCAATAATTACTTGATAATGATTTTCTTTATAAAAGCAAAGATGCAAACGCTAATCTTATCTTGACCAACAAGATAGCTCAAAAGATAAAGATAAGAACGTAAAACTTAGGAATTAAATATGCCTAAGTAAACTTATGCAAATGTGTAATTAAATATTAATTACACCAACACCCCCCCATAAGTGCAACTTAGGGAGAAGAAGATTATTAAGCAAATATGAGTCCCAACAACAAGACTTGATCAGGTACTCATGTACAAATGCAAAGATGAGAGGTAGAGAAGGAAAACCCAGTGGGACAAAAACCCCCTACAATGAGATGACTGTTGCAAAGAAGCACTGGAAGAACACTGTGAGTAACACTAGAACCGCAATCTGACAAGCAAGGAAAGATACTTATGTCTACAACTGAAACCAAAATCAAAATCATGATAAAGTGACAGCAGACCCGATGCCAGAGAACACTAGAAAACTCACAAACTAGAAAAACCTTGGAATCTATGAAACAACAATAGATGAGATGATGACAAAATCTAGAAGTCATGTATCTCGATGTCGATGCCAAACTATGACTAAAACTCTTCCATGGGAAGGAGTACCAAAAATAGACTCTGGAACATTAACCATAAAAACACGACCTTCAAACTGAGAAGGATCTGAACCAATGCAGATCAATAACCATAATCTCTCAACTAAAGTGTAAACCAATGAGTTTGACATGTGTCAAGGAATAGCAAAAAAGTGGCCAAAAGAAACTAGGAGACCAGATAACCCATGCAAGTTGTCAGCAAATCGGATGAAATATGGAGATCAAAGTGAAAACTACACTCTAATCATATTTATTATGCACGAAAACCCCCTGAATGGAACTTTATCACAGTTCATTTATTACAATAACCCAACGATTGTAAAAGGAGAGCATCTAAAACATGCATAAAAAGAAAATTAAAATAGACCTCAGATCTATGTGGAGGATTGAATGAGCTTTCCAACACCGCAAGAATGATGAAAAATGGATCATCGAGTCCAAAGATATGCCCTCCAGAGTGAAAACAACAAAATTTGAGTTCAAATGCCATCAAAATAAATCTGGAGCAAAATCTAGTAAAAACACCTGCACCACTACATCAGAGTTGGAATCAGCTATCCAACGGTATCTCATTTGCAAAAAATACGCCCGATTTAGTGAAAGTTGCTCCAAATAGGGCAATAAGGCCTACAGGCAGCCCAGGGGGCTAAAGAAAATTAGCCGGGCTAGTCCCATGCAGGACTAGGGGGCTAGAGGCTAGGGGCTGGGACGGAGCCCCTGGTTTTCCATGCAATCGGTGCTAGAGAAAAAGGGGTTGGGCAGCCAGCTGGGGGTTGGGTGCATAGCGCCCGGTCCCCCATAGGACCACCGCCTCTATGTAGGGGGCCCTCGGGGGCTGAGCGGAGGCTCTTGGTGGTGGTGGACGCTGCTAAGGGGTGGCACTGTCGGGTTGAGCAACCCTCTGGTGGCCGCTCGGTGGCCAATGGGCAGCACTGCCCATTTACATTGGGAGCGCAAGATTTTTATTAAAAAAATCAATTTTTTAAATTTTCTTTTTTTCAAAAAACTCTACCTCCAACTGCATGCTGGGGAGGCTGTATGGCCCCCCAGACAATTTTTTTTTGCCTCCCGGATCAACTGCACCAAAATCAACGAAAAGAAGTGCATTTTTAGGGTTTTTGCCATTGCGAACACGATGGTGACCTCCGTTTGTGCCTAAAATACTCTAAAAATTCGGCTACCCCTAGATCTTGCAAAAAATCTCCAAGCTTGAAACCCTCATAGATCTGGGAAACAATGACCAAAATCTGCAAAATAAAAGTCAATCCTAACTTTTTCTAGTGCTCTGAATCCAATGATGAGGCCCGATCTGATCCAAAATGCCACATAGATGAACTCAAGGCATTATACCCTCGAGGAATCCCGAACAAACCCTACAATGATTTTCTCAAAAATCAGAGAAGGGGCTGCAAATCAAGGCTCTGATACCATGTTAGAAACCAAGATCAGATTTGCAAATCGAAAAGACCTTCCACAGAAGAGAAAATCAAAAAAATCAGAAAGGTTGCAAAAGAATGTGCAACATGATTATTCAAGAATTCAATAATTACATGATAATGATTTTCTTTATAAAAGCAAAGATGCAAACCCTAATCTTATCTTGAGCCACAAGATAGCTCAAAAGATAAAGATAAGAACCTAAAACTTAGGAATTAAATATGCCTAAGTAAACTTATGCAAATGTGTAATTAAATATTAATTACACCAACAATGCTTCTCTATTGTTTAAATTGATATAACAAGTTTATACTTAGTTTATCATTGTACATTTGCTATATATGTGTGATCTAGTTATTCAGTTCTCTAAAGTAGGGATTAAAATATTTTAATCAATCACAAAAATTGGGAAGTGTTACTTTGATTAATAAGAAGAATCGCATAACTAGAATTTTCTTTCTATCTCAAGAAGAGTTTGTCAATTATTCACTTGTACATTTACACAAGTTGTAAACAATTTATGTGCCTAATAGTTTGAATTATTGCCATTATTGAAATCCACATTTGCAGATATTCATTAGAATCCATATACCCAATAAGGCACTGGTCTCCCCTTGTATTCTTTTAAAATTTTCATTATTTTTATTTATTTTACACTTACATTTACAAATACACATACATATGCATTTGTTGTTTTCATTTATTTCTCATGTAGTTTAATAGTTTGATTGATTTCATATTATATGTGTTGAAGACTTTAGAATTTCAATTACATTAATTTATGGATATGTTGTATCTATAACACTACAAAACCATATGCTCTTTTCATTTACACTTGCATTTAGAAATACACATTTATATACATAGATATAGATTTCTTTAATGATATGTTACATTTATTGTTCTAGGAGAGAATCAGTAATTGCATTTACATTTACATTTAAAAATACATATACATACATACATACATATATATGTGTGTGTGTGTGTATCATTTATATTCAGTGTTCAGAAACAACCCATTAGGTCTACACATGGATAAAAATTCATAAAATCAGATCTCCCATACATATTTTGTTGAAACCTAGGCTTGAACCTCTCATTTTGCATGCTTTTCTTCACAAAACTCCTAAGGACAACAACTATGCCTTCTTTATTTCTCATCCTACGCCCTATTCATGCATCCTACAATTAAAATAGTATCCATGGGGCCTCTTACACAAGCTACAATAATCACAAAAAGTGTAAGAGACCCTTTATATCATGTTTGGACTACAAAACCCTCAAAAACAGTGTAACTCAGATTATGATTTGTTGGCGAGCTGTATGGACAAAATCATTATCACTAGCTCATTCTTGGAGTCTTTTGAAAGAAACGCGAATCAAGTGGCAGTTAAGTACAAACCTTATAGTGTCAAGGTGAATGAGGTGATCAATTTTGATTGGCCAACTAATGAAGAGTACCAGAAATGGGTAAATGTATATTTGACTAAGAAGAGTAAAAAGGAGTAGGCTGCTAACGGTTGAAAAATTAGTTGTTGCAGTTACAATAGATTCTAATTTTGTTTTTTGGTGACAATCTAGGCATGGAATTCTTGAAGCTTTTTGTTGCTATGTCAACCATTCTCAATAGGCACAATGAACAAGAAGATTCTCTAGGGAGATTTTTGTTGTAACAAATTTTTGGAATATCACAAGGTGGTCCAATTGGCTTGTGACACGTGTGCTTTCTGGACCGATGCTTGTTTGCTCCTTCTTTTTCTATAAGAAGGATTTCAAGGCCAAAAGTATAGGTTAGCAAGTTAGATATTTTTGGTCGAGTCTAGATGAAGTTGCAGAGCAAATTGTAAAGTCTGATCATTTTAGGGAAAATCCAATTTAAGTTTTGAGTCATTTTGTAGTAGGTTTTGAATTCATGGGGATTTGATGTTTTATGACAATACTGCCATTTGAATTGATATGATTAATTCAAACTCATGTCTCTCCATTGTACAAGCATCTATGAATTTTGAATAAAATGATCAAGGGTTGTTTTATTCATCTCACTGTTGTGGTGTGTATGATTCTTGTTTTAGCTTTAATTCAAGAAATTAATTAAAATGCTTGAATGGGATTGTAGGTGGATATGTTCTGTATAATGATTTGATAAGTAGTATTGAGTTAGAATACATATTGATGAGATTGTAAAGCAATGTTATCAATGATCTTATATGTTATGTGTTAAATCTATCATAAACCCTTAGATACTTATAAATTTGACTCCTCCAATGGATATATGGCACTAATCTAAGTTTTACTTATTCGTATGGTTCAATATTTGTTTTCCTTTACCTAGAGCTTGTTAAAAATTGCAAATCAATGACTATCTTATACTGTGAAATATTTTTGTAGTTATCGCATGCTCCAAACAGTTGATATTATTGATAAACAACCAATTCTATTCGATATTATCCTATTATGTTGAGCTATTAAATGAGATTATCTGTTGTTGTTAATGTTGTTTCTGATGACGGTGCAGAGGTTGTAAACGCATTAAGGGATCACCCTCTCAGGTCTTGAAGAGCCCAAAGTGTAGGAGGTCTTTAAAATCCTTATCAATTTGTCCAGGTCCTTGGAGCTACCCTTTTTTGGAATTGGCAATTCCATAGGTAGACTAGAAGATGAACCTGCTTACCGTAAAAACAACCAACACCTTGCAATTCCATAGGTAGATTAGATGAATTGTATGCCTCTATTTCCATTCATTAGATCTACCTTAGCCTATAATATACTTGGGCTAAGTCTACAATTGCTTCAGACTCATGCGATGAAGGTTATGTGTGATGAAATCCTAGACCTCAACCAAGATGTGGGTAGATTATGGGAGTTTTTCCAAACTTGAGGTTGGTCGATAAAAATGTGAAAGACTAAGCTTTTTTTTTTTCTTATCTTGCTTATGCCATTTTCAAAGTAGAAATTGATGGAAGAAGATCTTTTGGAAAATAGGCAAAATTGCGGGTTAAAGAGATAGAGGTGTGAGCACAGTACTCGAACATAGTCATTGAAGAAATTTTCTGAGTGCCCTCAACCTCGTCCTAAAGCACTATTATTATTTTTCACTCCTCCAAACTCTTCGTCAATGTTGGTATTGACCTTGTTTTAACTCCAAACTCTTCCTCAACACTGGCATTGACCTTGTTTTCACTACTCCAAACTCTTCCTCGGCACTGGTATTTACCTTTCACTTCTCCAATTTGATGAGCTAGAACCTGGTTTCACTAGGTTTTACAGTATGTTAATTAAATTGAAATTTTTTGCACCATTTAGCTAGGTTTTAATATTCTACAATATAGTTAAGTATATATTAGCTATATTTTACATAATAAATAATATAATTATTCAACTTATTATAATTATATATTATATTCTTTAACAAAATTATTAAGTATGTATAAAATTATTAATATGAGAGAGAGAAACTAAATTTTGATTGGTTGTTTCATGTCAACAATCCAAGGATGGTATGTGTCCTTGGGGATTTATGCTCAAGGTAGCATTCCATTTTATTAAAGATATGATAATTCTCCTTTAAGACCTCTTCAATGTACCCATTGAACACTTAAGGAGACAAAGATAAATATAGGGAAGAAAATATAGAGAGAGAGGGAGATAATCACAAACATACAAATAGAAAGGGAGACAAAGAGATAGAGAGAGGTAGAGAGATAAAGAGATAAGGATGAATACATAGAGATATAGGGAGGGTGATTGATATATTTCTCCATGTTGCTCTTTATATCTCTATATCTCTCACTATCTATGTGACTCCCTCTTCCCCCAACTCTATTTATTGAGCTATCTCTCCCTCTCCCCCCTTTCTCTCTCATTCACTCCATCTCTCCCTCCATCTCTCCTACTATATATATCTATCTATATTTATCTTTTTATCTCCCTCTCACTCCTCTCTCTATCTCTTTCTATCTATATCCCTTTCTCTCCCTCCCCCCCTCTCTATCTCCCCCTCTCTATCTCTCACCATCTCTCCCTCCCTATCCCCCCTAGCCATTGACTCTCTATCTCCACCTCTCTTCCTTTCTCTTCCCATATATCTCCATCTCTCTCTTCCATATATCTCTATCTCTCTCTCTTCTCTCCCCTTTCTCTATATCCCCATATAGTAACTAAGAATCCATGCAAGCATTCAATAGTATATGTTGGCAAAACTATAATAGTGTTTTATTAAACTATAAGTAACACTTATATTTCTAATGTCAAGCCTTCTTATAAAAATAGTGTTTTATTAAACTATAAGTAGATTATTGTCACCACTCTTCATTCAACATGAAATGCCAAATGTAGCAATTTTTTTGTTTCTTTTGTCAAGTTTCATTAACCAAGCTATTTATTGGGTTGAATAAAGTTGTGTTATGACCCTTCATCTCTTCAAAATAATTAGACAATATTAGAGAGATCAGGAAGGGGAGAAAACTAAACACCTTCAAAATAGGGGTAGTTGTGGGTTTGTTGGTTTTCTTTGTATACTATATACTTAGTTCCTCTAGGATAAATAAGTCACTTTAGATCATTTTCTTAGTTGTGTATCCTAACTAATATAGAGTAAGCTTTTTCATTTTAATTGACTACTACATAATAGTTTATTTGTTGAAATAATTGTTTCCATTCTTTGTATTTTTTACATTGGAATACAAATCATATTTAATTTCATGCCAATATACTTATTCCATAAAGAAATTTGTTTGAAATAAGTGCTTCATAACCCATCTAATCAAATCATAATTAACCTATCAAAAAGGCAATAGGAATTTTCTAAAGAAAAGAACACTTGATCCAATCATAAGTGTATGGCCTTGAAACAAAGGAGTGATCCACCTTAGCAATAACAACTACTTGTGAATAGACCTGGGTATGTGCAGGATCATGATAAGCCAAAAAGTGGCAACATGAAAAAAGTAGCGTTTTGAACTTGCCAAAAAAAGTGAAAATCCCGAGTTGACTATTTTTTTGGGTTGGGTTTCAGTACATAATCTCCATACCAATTCCCAAGCCAAAGTACTAAAAATCGGATATCCCATTTGTTTTGGATATCCAATTTGTGTCTAATATCTAATTTGAAAAACATTTTAAAATGTAATATTTTGGTGCTATAAATCGGATATCCAATTTTTGCACACATATACCCAAGAGTAATTAGGAGGTGGAGGGTGGGAAAGAGAGAGAGAGAGAGGGAGATAGAGAGAGGGAAAGGGAGAGAGAGAGGAAAGGAGAGAGAGATAGAGAGAGAGAGGGGGGAGAGAGAGAATTAGGATGGGGAAGGGAGAGAGAGATAGAAAGAGAGGGGGAAAGGGAGAGGGAAAATGAGAGAGAGAGAGAGGTGGAAAGGGAGAGAGAGATATATATAGAAATAATTAGGAGGGGTAAGGGAGAGGGGAAGAGGGGAAGAAGGGGAGAGGTAGAGAGAGAGAGAGAAAGAGAGAATTAAGAGGGGGAAGGGAGAGGGGAAGAGTGTTGAGGGTAGAGGATAGAAGGTTTAATGTTTTAGGGATGAGGGGGTAGGAGGGAGTGGGAGAGAGATAAAGGAATGGAGGATTAATGGTAGAGGGTAGAGGGTTTAAGGGTTAAGGGGAGAGAGATAGACTGAGTGAGTGAGTGAGTGAGTGAGTGAGAGACCTTAAGAGGGAGAGGGGGTACGATATTGAAGATACTTGAGAGAGAGAGAGAGAGGGAGGGAGTGGGAGAGAGATAGAGGGAGGGAGCATTAATAGTAGAGGGTAGATGGTTTAAGGGTTTAGGGTTAAGGGTGGAGGGGAGAGAGATAAAGGGAGGGAGTGAGTGAGTGAGGGAGAGACCTGATAGAGGGAGTGGTGCTAGGAGGGAGATACTTGAGAGAGAGAGAGAGATAAAGGAAGGGAGGGTTAAGGGTAGAAATTTTAAGGGTTTAGGGTTAAGGGGAGAGATATAGAGGGAGAGTGGTTAGGATATTGAAGATACTTGAGAGAGAGAGAGAGAGGGAGTGGGTGAGATATAGAGGGTAGATGGTTTAAGGGTTTCGGGTTAAAGGTGGAGGGAGAGAGATAGAGGGGTGAGTGAGTGAGAGAAATACCTAAGAGAGAGGAGAAGGGTGGGAGGAGAGACTTGAGATAGAGTGAGTGGTGGTATGAGAGGAGATTTGAGAGGGGTAGTCTTTGGGAGAGGGCAAAGGAAGGGAGGTTAGGTGAGGTAGAGGGTTTAAGGGTTTTAGTGTTTGGGGTTTTGGGTTTAGGGTTAAAGGGAGAGAGAGATAAAGGGGAGTGAGTGAGTGGGTAGAGAGAGACCTAAGAGGAAGGGTAGGATATTGAAGATACTTTAAGAGAGGGAGGGAGCTAGGAGAGATTGAGGGAGGTTAAGGGTTAAAGGCTAGAGGGGAGAGAGATAGAGGGAGTGAGTGAGTGAGAGAAAGACCTAAGAGAGGGAGAAGGGGTAGGATGGAGAGACTTGAGATAAAGTGAGTGAGTTAGTGAGAGAGAGACCTGAGAGAGGGAGTGGTTTTAGGAGGGAGAGACTTGAGAGAGAGAGAGAGATAAAGGAAGGGAGGGCTAAGGGTTGAGGGTAGAGGGTTTAAGGATTAAGGGTTTAGGGTTAAGGGGAGAGAGATAGAGGGAGTGAGTGAGTTAGAGAGAGACCTAAGAGAGGGAGAGGGGGTAGGATATTGAAGATACTTGAGAGAGGGAGAAAGAGGGAGGGAGTGGGAGAGAGATAGAGGGAGGGAGGTGTTAACTCTAAAAAATGCAGGCGAAATGCATCAAGAGGTTACCAATCGCTTGGTATGTTTGAGGGTAATAGACAAGGCCAAAATGGTTAGACCTTCTTCTCTTCAGGTGTTGCTAGACCAAGGCGGGTATACCTATATGAATGAGGCAGACTTGGTTTGTGTTTATTTCCTAAAATAATTCATCCACAATGGAAAATGGGAGTGGATAAATGAATTTTATTTTGGTATAGATTGTATAGCAATATCAAGGCTAAAACTTAATATGTTCAATTTAACAGATGTTAAAATGAGTGGAACCTAAATGGTGAAAATGTATAGACTAGTGCCTTATTGGGTATGTAGAGTCAAATGAGAAATCTAAAATGAGTAACTTCTTTCTTGTAGATACTCTAATTGTTTGGCAAATAAATTTGAGTTTATAACTTGTATAAACATGCAAGAATATGATTACCAAGTTCTTCTTACTGATCCAAATGAGATTCCCTAATTACTATGATCAAATAAAAGGTTTTAATCTTTTCTTGAAAGAACCAATTAATCAACCATACAGATACAACAATTGTGTATTGATAAACTGAATATAAGCTTGTTATATCAATTTAAATAACTAGAAAACATCAACCTTGGAGACAACTTTAGTAATACTTTCAATTAACACAACAAACAACTGATACTAGAAATACACCACCACATTAAATTATTTTCATTGATATCTCCATAGTTTCAAACATGCATCATAGTCTCATAATTGCAAAACCTTGTAATCTACTATATCTTTCTCCTATTCGATATTCGCTATTTGCTACAAAAAAATGGATATTTATACATCAACTGCTTGAAAGGACACGTCCTTTTAGAAATGTCTTATGTTAAAACAACAAATAATTAAAAAGAAGTAATTAGGCTATGTTAAGCCACAAATGAATCTTCGACAAGTGGTCCAAGTAGTCCCAACGCTCATGTGTATCTGCATCTCCCAATGCATTCTGGATCGCAATCTCCATTTTCACCATCTTTTCATTCTGTTTGCATGCTTCATCCAGTGTTGTATCTTTTGTGGTAGCTGTCTTCAAAATTTCTTGCAATATTGATTCACTTTCATCTTTCCACCTATTCATTTCTTTTAATTTTCCTCTATCATCGAAGAATGCAGTCAATCCCTTTTTGGTGGCATCAATTAATCCCTGTGCATCCCCTTGCAATTCTTCAAAAAAGTGTTTGTGCTTGTTCACAAGATGATTTGTAGCCTCAATTACTACATTATTGGAAACATTCCTCTAGTTTATTTCTTGAAGCTTCTCCATAATCCTACCATCCATTCTTTCGTGTTCTCGCAATGTAGCAAAGTTATGTGAGTGTGTCCCTCAAAGCTTATTCAACCAAGTTGTTAGACTAGCTTGTCTTTTCTTAATTACTGCTACAAGTGCATCATATTTCCCTTGAGAAAATGCACTTGATCCTTCCCAATGATCTTTTGCTTGTGAACTTTCACCATGAGTGAGTAGCTTGGTTGACTTCATTGTAACTCCTAACAAATCTTTCAGGCGGTCATTTTCTCTCAACATCCTCTCATTATTCATTTTATACATTTCTCCTTCCTTGATTAACATCTATATTTGAGCTTTGTTCAGTTTTGCTACATTGATTTCAATCTCTACAGTTGCCACAAGATCAACCTCCCCAACCTTTAGATTCATAACATGCCTGAATGCTTTCTTAGTATCAATGACAACTGATTTCATGTTAGGTGGATACAAGGCCCAAATCATCAATGACCCTTCATTTGGATTGTATTTTGACCCTGCATATTTGTCTGTCACCTTTTTTGGGTTGAGCTTGTGTGTAGCATTACTGTCCTTCAGAAAACTATCAAAGACTAATGTAGAATTGAGATCCAACCCTAGAAAGATCATAACACTAGCATTTTCCAACATTCTCCTTCCCTTCTTAGGGGTCATACCCACCATCTCTCTGTCCACACTCATGTTTAGGTCCTTCAATAGTTGTTCCTCATTACTTGGTGTAACATTATCAACCATTTCTCTTATCTCTTTTCCTTTTTGTTTATACAATAATGCTTTAAATTCTGGAGAATTTATAAATTCATTATTTGATACAAATGACTTATACTCCACATGCCTTGCATCTATATCTATACTCTCTTCCACATTTAATTCCCTGGAAGGGCGAGTGTAGTCTTGAGTTCTCAATCTTGAAATCTTATTGGATTGACCTTGTGGCACATTACCCTCAGATGCCTCTTCCCTAGAAGATAACAACTCTATATCTTGCAACCCTTGATTATATTTTTCTACCACCATTTTTGCTTCTTCAACTTCCAAGTTCCTGATCATATCATCAAATTGATAGGGTACATGTTGATATCCTCCAAAGTTTATCTTTTGTCTAGCAGAATTGATATAACCTTCTGGATCAAAATTATTTCTAGGTGGTCCTCTTTTCATGTTGTACTGTAGTAGCTTATCAAGAATCAAATTGTACCCTTCCTTTGCCAATACAGTAAACTCACTGAAGCACAATGTACTGGGCATGAAATCCTATTTTCCAAAGGAGCTCAAATTCATAACACTAGAAAAATCCATTTGCCTAACAATTTCCAAGTATGCAATCCCGTCCGAGACTATTTTAGGAAAAATGAATGGGGCATCTTCAAATCTGTAAACCCTAATCATGGTAGCATCATCCAAACAATACCAATCCCCCCAATTGTGATTAATTGGCCCATTGAAGTCCTTAGGCCTAAGAAACCTCTTTATCTCATCAGATAGAGAATAAGCACATGGATGATTATAGAATTTGTACAATGGTTTTACAAAATACTCCTTAAAGTGTATGAAACAAGAATTAGCAAACCTGCTATCCCAAACAGTAGTCCTTAATTGAATAGGTAATGAAATACCTTATAAAATTGGGAAATTCTCATCTCGTGAGGCCACAACCCTAACTCCTGTCCAAAATACAACACTATGTACATCAATAATGAATAATGTCTAAGATGTAAGATAGAGGCTCCACTTTTCACTGCCATCAACCTAGAATCAAGCCCCTTAAAAATGTATGAGGCATAATCAAAAGGTCTAGAGTTATGATACTCAATATCTGCTAAAATTATCATAGGCACGATTGACATATATTCTAAGACTTCCATTCCCAATACTTGTCCTACTGAGAAATAAGTATACTTCATATAGGGTTCAAAAAGATCAACATGGAAGGGGGATCCATCACTATCCTCTAGTGGAACTAGTTTGCTGCCCTATCTAATTCTGTGCAATGGCAACCTCCAACCTTTATAAATTGTGTGCTCAATTTTAGTTTTCTATTTTTCCCTCTAGACTGACTACTTTCCCTATGTTTTCTCCCCTTCAATTTTCCTGAACTAGTGGCTTCCATTCTTCAAAAATTGTAGAATTCAAAACTACAAAAGTCGAGGTGCAAAAAGATTACTGTATTTCACTTGAATATTTTGAGTTGAAAAATGCCCTGGTTCTTTGTTCGTCCTTCTTCTTTCTCCGCTATCTATTGGAATTGTGTGCCTCAATCCCATAGGCTGAAACCTCTTGTGAGCAATTTTGGTGAGACTATGGTGATGTCTGGCCAACCTACTAATTGATCCTGACTATCATTGTGACCTCCTGAATGTCTTGGTGATCAGAATTTGAAACCTTCAGCGTACCCTTGGACAGTCAGGATGATGTCTCGGCGATGATAGGAAGTCTTGCCAATATCGGCGTGACCTTCGGCATGACTTGCTCCTATCAGTATGAAGTTGTTTTGATTGGGAGATGTCTAGCTGACGGTTGGTGTCTATCAAATATCGGGGTGACTTTGGGTGACAAGCGGTGTCGGGGAGAGTCTTGGACAGTTGGTATGTCTCATACCAACAATGGAAGTCTTGCCTATAGATATACACCTATTGTCATCGGTGTAACTCATGTGACCTCGATAAGAACTCTCGG
This sequence comes from Sequoia sempervirens, assembly GCA_007258455.2. NCBI lineage: Eukaryota > Viridiplantae > Streptophyta > Pinopsida > Cupressales > Cupressaceae > Sequoia > Sequoia sempervirens. Next base: position 672,841,017 of record VDFB02000003.1, on the reverse strand, counting down.
TGAAAGTTAGAAGTCTTGCCGATTGTTGGTGCTCGGCATAACTTGAAGATTTTGATATGAAGTCTTAGTGAAAGCAACAAGTCTCACTGATAGTAAAAGGTCTTCAGGATGACATGAAGTGCTAGGTGGGAAGTCTTGGCGAAAGATGATTGTCTTGCCAACTTGATATGACATGAAGTGCTCAGTGGGATGTTTTGGCAAGAGTGGTAAGTCTTTCTGATGAGTGTTCTTCTCAACATGACTTGAAGGCTTCGGTATGAAGTCTTGGAGAATGGCGATTGTCTCATCGATGAGAATGTTGAGGTCGATATGACTTGGGAACTTCAGTAAGATGTCTTGGTGACAAGAGGAATTCTGAGCAACAGCTTGTGAACTTAGTATAATGTCTTGCCGATAGTGAAGACTCTTGGTGACAATGATGATATGGGCTTTGTGGCATCAAGGAGACACGGTTAGTGTCTCACCAACATGTGACATAGGTTGAATGCCCTTGACTGAGTGAAGACTGTCTAATGTGGTGTGATTTGGAAAAATCAGAGAGAGCAGAATGTGAACCGTTTGCTGTGTGGAAGGGAAAACTCTACACGAGGAAATGGAAACATCTTCAATGATAATGATGCTGAGCTAGAGATTGTTGTCCGACAGTTGGAAACGAACCGTTTCACAGAGCCTGTTGAGAATGAATGCATATATGTATGCATTGGATGTTTTTTAGTAAGAGTCTAAGAGTCAAAGAGAATAAGAGAGAGAGCCGAGTGGCTAGCTAAAAGGCCAAGGCCATGAGGCCAAAGCAAAGGCAGGGTTATGCTGCTGAACTCTCTCCTATGTACTATGTGATCAGTTGCTACCAGTTGTATCCAGAATGAACAAGATGTAATCTCTGAAAAGGCTATGAGCCTGAACTTGTATTGTAACTGTTTGTTGCTGAATAATACAATGGCTCGATCTTTGGAGTGTGGGGTTTTTTATCCGAAAGGATTTTCCCCACATAAATCTGTTTGTTCTAGTTTTTGTCTTATCTTTCATGTCTGTTGGTTCTTGTTGTAGAATTTGTTAATGCATCTTGTTCAATTTACATGTTCTTCTCTCAGAAGGATCAATGTGGGAAATAAACTATGTTTGTTTCCACTTAAGGACATAGTTGTACATGTCCTTGAGGCAACCTAATCGAAATGAAAGTTACCGAAGGAACTACTGTTATGGAGCTTTCCATGAGATGCCCCCTAGATTTCCTAACACTATCAATTCCACAAAAGTGTTTTCAAGTGAATTTTCCTTAATTAATGAAGTTACTTATGCTTCATGGTTCCATTAATGTTTTAGTTGAAACACGAGTGTAGCGGGTCTTTTTTCAAAACTCTCACTGTCACATCATGTAATATTATTGATGAGACATTTTCAAATCTTGGGTGATCCTTCTATTAGGGCTTCTACCAACGTTCATTAAAACATTCACTAAGAAACCTTGTAGTTTCCCTGACACTTCGAGTCTCCTCGAGAGTTATTTTGATTCACTTTTATCTTTGCTATCAATAGATCATATATCACTAAGATATCTCATAGTTTCACTAGCGTTCTGAGTCTCCCTTAGAGTTATCCTTTCAATCTCAAGTATATTGCTATAACTCCCACCAATGCAAACATGTCATTGTGACTTTGTAAGTCAGGTAGATGTTCCTCCGCTTACTTTGTATCTTGCCAAGATATTTCCTTTGGTCTATTTTTTGATTGCTGAGACCTAATTATTTTCTTTTTGATGAAACAACACTCGACATGGCTCTCATATCTCTCTCTAATGAAACCAATCTCACTGATGATCAAAATGTATCACCAAGGCTTTACAAATGCAATCCTGTTGGTGTGACATAGGGGGTCGATAGGACTCCATGAACTCATATCTACAAAATACTCCTTCACTTTATAGGAAAGACCAAATGGATGCTATGAGACTTCACTCTAACGGCCCAAATCTGGTTGATATAGTTCTTTGTGCTTCGGTCGGTAAGACACATATGTGCTCAATATGACTCACCCCGATGACTGTTGTCTTGTTGATAGGATCCTTTTGTTGTTAAGACTGTGAACTGCATCATGTTGATATGAATCCTCAGATAAAATTATATCGGTAAGACATTCACGACCTCTTGCCGATGCACTGAAAAATATGTGTTAGTATAAAATAACTTATGGGTCGGGAAGACCTATATCATCTCATGCCGATATGACTTTATATATTCAAATGCTTGGGGTCAAGTGAATTTTATGGGACCAAATGGTAAATACTGACTAGAACATGGATGACAAAGAAAAATACATCAATTTTATTTTCATGATATGGGCCTCTTCGAAAAACTTTCATGAGTATAGAAAACTATAAAAATTTCAAATTTTATAGTTAACAAGAGGGTTGAGGGTAGAGGGTAGATGGTTTAAGGGTTTAGGGTTAAGGGTGGAGGGGAGAGAGATAGAGGGAGTGAGTGAGTGAGAGAAATACCTAGGAGAGGGAGAAGGGGTAGGTGGGAGATACTTCAGATAGAGTGAGAGAGTGAGAGAGAGAGAGACCTAAGAGAGGGAGTGGTGCTAGGAGGAAGAGACTTGAGAGAGAGAGAGATAAAGGAAGGGAGGGTTAAGGGTAGAGGGTAGAGGGTTTAAGGGTTAAGGGTTTAGGGTTAATGGGAGAGAGATAGAGGGAGAGGGGGTAGGATCGAGAGACTTGAGAGAGAGATAAAGGAAGGGGGGTTTAAGGATAGAGGGTAGATGGTTTAAGGGTTTAAGGTTTAACAGTTAAGGGTTTAGGGTTTCGGGTTAAGGGTAGAGGGAAGAGAGATGGAGGGAGTGAGTGAGTGAGAGAGAGACCTAAGAGAGGGATAGGGGGTAGGGGGAGAGACTTGAGATAGAGTGACTGAGTTAGTGAGAGAGAGATACACCTGAGAGAGGGAGTGGTGCTAGGAGGGAGAGATTTGATAGAGAGAGAGGGAGGGAGGGAGTGGGAGAGAGATAGAAGGAGACAGGGTTAAGGGTAGAGGGTAGAGGGTTTAAGGGTTTAGTGTTTAAGAGTTAAGGTTATAGGGTTTAGGGTTTAAGGGTAGAGGGGAGAGACATAGAGGGAGTGAGTGAGAGAGAGAGACCTGAGAGAGGGAGGGTGGGAGAGACTTGGGAGAGAGAGAGGGTAGAGGGTTTAAGGGTTAAGGGTTTTGGGTTTTGGGTAGAGGGGAGATAGATAGAGGGATTCAAAGAGAGAGAGAGGGAGGGAGTGGGAGAGAGATAAAGAGTAGAGGATTAAGGTAGAGGGTAGAAGGTAGAGGGTTAAGGGTAGAGGGGACGAAGATAAGAGTGAGGGAGAGAGAGAGAGACCTGAGAGAGGGAGAGGGGGTAGGACAGTGAGATGTGAGAGAGAGAGAGAGTGGGAGAGAGACAATGGGTAGAGGTTGTAAGGGTTTAGAGTTAAAGGGTTAAGGGTTTAGGGTTTAGGGTTTATAGTAGAGTCGAGAGAGACCTGAGAGAGGGAGAGGGGGTAGTAGGGAGAGACTTGAGAGAGAGAGAGGGTAGAGGGTTTAAGAGTTTTGGTTTTAAGGGTTAATGGTTTAGGGTTAGGGTTTAGGGTTATGGGTAGTGATGGAATTGATGGAGCTTCAAATTTTTATTCTGCCTTATGTCTCTAGTCATCCATGGTGTTTGGGAAAAGCCTAAAGTTGGGGTTTTACCTTTGTCTTCTTGTAAAACCCTAGTATTATCTTACACCTTAGAAATGATTTATTTGATAGTTACTTTTTGGAAGGTTTTAAAACATCTTAAGTCCCATCGCTTCATCTAGGTCTGGCCCCCTTTTGTTTTATCATTTTATTTCTTTCGCTTGACTTTATTTCTCCTAAGTCTTGGATGGTCTCGTGCTCCCTCCTTTGAGTGAAAACTTATGTCATTATTTGTTGTTGGCCTAGTAATGTCCCCTTATTCCTTTAATAAATGTTTTTATTTTGTAGAGGAACAAGTTCGCATGACCATTAATCAATCATCATTTGATCTCAGTCATTCCCCACCATCCTGCAATGACCCCACCACACTGTCTTGGTTGATCGCGATATCACAAGTGGGTGCCATGTGTCTCATCTAGTGAAGCCGAAGGAACGATGGAAATAATTTGGTAAATTAATCTGACTTTAATACTGTAATAGGGAAAATATAATCGTTAAAAGATGAAGCAACAAACTAAAGAGAGTGCAAATAATGACTAAAAACACCCCACACTTCAAGATTGGGCAAATGATGAACTCAACAACATAAAAATGGAACCTTTTACCTTGTAGAGTTGTTCTTTGGTTGTCCCTTCAATTGTAGATAAGATGTATGCTCCTTGATGGCAAGTAGATGCAAGATGTGAAATGTGAGATGCAAGATAGTTGGACAAAATGGATGCAAATGGCTAAGTGTAGATTGAGAAATAAAATTGCAAGAGTTTGGCTAGCAAAATGATCTCCCCCAAATGAGAGAAAAGAGGGGGTATTTATAGGAATTTTGAGAATTCCTAGAAGAAATGGACGGTTGAGATTGATCCCCCACATGGCCAAGATGTAGGGCTATGGTGAGTTGAGAACTCACAAGCCCACATCTTGACATGTGGCAAGGGGAGAGGCTTAAGAAAGATGAGGTGGACATGAGGTGTAAGAGAAGTACATGACATGGATGTACTTCAAAGGACCATAGGGATTTGGTCAAGATATCCTCATAAAGGATGTCCTTGTCCCATGTGGGTGAGAGGACATGTGAGGAATTAAAAATTCCTCAAATATCCTTATGGGGAGAGGGGAAAGAATAAAGAATAAAGAGAGGACATGTGGGAAGAAGTGCAGGAATTAAAAATTCCTTTTGAGTGCATTGGGGGATTAAAAGTTGAATTAAAAATTCACATGGGCAAGTGGAGTGCCTTGCCCAAAAGGAGAAAGCCTTTAATAAGGTTGACTTAGTTAAGTGACATGGAGTGATTAAGGTTGTGCAAGTACTTGATTAGACTAATTAATGAAGATTAGAAGAGGGTTAGGTGGCTAAGAGAGATTAGAGGCCAACTTGCAAAAGTTGGAGGATGTGACACATCCTAATCAAGGATTAGGCATGTGCACATCCTAATGATGAGATTAGAAGATGGATTATGCTTAAATAAAAATGATGGAGGATGTGACATAAAGGGAATTGAATAAATGGCATATTTATTTAATTCATTTGATGAAAGGGGGAAGGTATTTAATTATTTAACTAGATACCTTAGGGATTAGAAGAAATTAAGGATGTTAATTAAAGGGGATAAATTTGGATAAATTAAGTGTCCAAATTTAGGTGTCTACATTTTGCCCCTCTTTGAGATGGTGTTATGAAGTAGCATCATTTCAAAGAATATTAAAACATAGAACCTAGAAGAAGATGGTTAGATTGTGAAAGATGCCCCAGTCATCAAAGGATTGACTAGGAAGGAAGATGATGGGGGTGAAGATGAAAGTTAAGGATTGGGGATGCCCCCTCGAGAGGACATGTGGGTTCAAGAGAACACAGGTGTGCTCTCGAAATGAATGAGATGATGCAAGGGGAGATGAAGAAGATGATGCAAAGAAGTGGAAGGATAAGCGGTAGGAGATGGATGAAGCACAAATGGATTGAAAGTGATGCTGCCCTAGTCAAGCTACAAGCCAAAAGGGGTTGATGATGGATGGAGTGGTGTTGATGAGGGAGTGAGAGGTCCCAAAACAGCATGAGGATAGGGAAGGATACACCCCAATGAGGGGTATTAATGAGGGGAGGATACATCCCAAAACACCACTAAAGGATAGGGAAGAATACCTCCCGATGACGATGAGGAAAGTGTTGTTGATGAGGGAAAGATACATCCCAAAACAACACCGAGGGGATATGGGGAATACAGATGAATAATTATGATAATGATGGGGTTAAGGTGGATATGATTAGATGATTTGTGTGAGTGGGGGGGAGAATGATGAAGGATGAATGCATGGGTGGGGAAGATGGAATGCAATCCTAATGTAATTTTGCCATCTTTGGAGCACTAATTTTTGCTATAGCATAAGACACAAGACACAAGGGTATGAAGGACCAAGGCAGATTAGTGTCTAGTGCATGAAACAAATAGATCAAACAAGAAGGCTATCCCAACACCCCAAAGTCGCGATGACCTTGGTCAGGCCTGGTATTGGGAGAACCACAAGCACACAAGGATGCCCCAGCGTAACACAAGGCCCCAGGGGTCTTGGTGGGTACTACGTGGGACAACCGAGAAGACAAAGAAAAGGTCAAGATACGCCCCTATGTTGACTAGTCAAAGCACACCATGATATGATGGATCAAGGCGACCATGACAAGTGATGATAGGGAGCTCAAATGATAAACAAAATCCAAAAGCATTAAAAGATCACAATGAATTTCAAACGTCCTTTGCCATAGGATTAGGGGATGGATGGGATTGATGAGGTATGTTAGGAAGGATGCATCCTGTTGAGACTGATGATGGATACTAAACTAAAAGATCGATATGACGCAGGATATTCAAAACTGATTGGATTTGATGATACAAGTGAATCTCATTTGTTAAGATCCAGCTAGATAAGGGCGTACGTTGACGACGCGACACAAGAGACATGACACAAGAGACATGATACAAGACATGAGACTAACACATCCTAGTGACCTAGGGGCTTGGGGGCCGATCAAAGATTAGCCTTGCCTACGTGGAAGCGCAGAGCCCTCGTAGTTCGATAAAAGGTTGACGACAGACCATGATGGAGATTTTGATGGATGACCAAGATAGGATGGAGAATAGGAGAAAAGTGGACAATATAGATTGATGATGGATGGAACCCCAGAGGTAGATCAAATGATCGACCTTGCCTACGTGAAATCGCAGGGGCAACATAGTTTGATAGAAGGCCAAAGACAAGTGATGGATGAAAGATGATGAGATAACCCTAGATAAGGGGATAAAATGATTGGACTGACACGATGGGACAAGATAGACCTATTGGATTGGATTGGAGGATAGTGACTATACAAAGCTTAGGGATGGGATAGTTATCCAAATCATCAAAGATGAAATGGGCAGATGACATGCCATATAGATGAATGATGAAGTGATAAGATAGATGATGTTGGATTGTATGGGGAGTAACCAATGACAAGGGATTAAGAGATGTGATGTGATGTGGAGTAGCCAGTGATGGGGAGATGGAAGGGATGCTATGATGGATGGGTAGGGGGATAAGGATAGGGAGGTTAAAAGTATTGTGCTGAGCGATTAGAAGATAAGGATGGGGAGATGGAAGGGATGCTATGATGGAATGGATGATGTCTCCAAGGACTACATTACAAAGGAAGATAGATGCCCCCACTCTAGATATGTCATGTGCGAGGAGAAATGAAGGATGCAATAGAGAAGGATAGGAAAATAAAGGAGTGAGATGGATGAAGATAGGATGCATGGATAAGGAAGGGAGATTGAGGGCGAATGATAGTTGGGATAGTGTGCGAATGAGGGGAATGTATGCTAAGAGGTGTCCAAAGCATGCTTATATGTTTGCCCCATTATTATTAAGATCACAAGGAGGATGGAAGGATTGGGATAAATGAGATATGCCAAACAAGATGTGTAAGCTCGATAGGATGGAGGGGATGGACGAAAATGATGTATAGCAAGAAGATGGGTGCATAGCCGAAAGCGTAGCAGGAAGCATAGCGGATGGAGGGAATGCAAATCAGGAAGTTGCCCCCAAGTACAGATGGGGATTTACGCATGACGCCTATTTGCCAGGTTTTCATCATGGTACTTATCCAAGGTGCTTGTTTTCCAAGTTTTCACCATTGGATGGATTATTTCTCTTTACTATTTTATTTTTTGATTTTTTTTGGATTTTTTGGAGTTTTTGAATTTTTTGGATTTGTTTGGCTGTTCTAGATTTTTGGATAACATGCAGAAGGAGATGGATAAGGATAGGGAGGCGAATAAGTGGTTTTAGAAGACATGTGATAAGTATATGGGTGAAGGACTCAAGCACCAAGTTCTACATCAGGTATTAAGAGCCCATGTTCGAACCGACTATTGGTTGTTGGTACAATCTTATGAGGATAAATGGATTATGCAAGAGGATGAATTAGAGGGATTTGATGGGGGAGATACGTGGGATAATGGGTGGGATGTTGGAAAGTGTATGGATGAAACGATGAGGTGGATATGTGATGGGGAGATGTGTTTAAGACCAACATTGGCACATGTGGTGGTGGATGTGAAAAGATAAAAGGATTAATGGATGGAGAATGCGCGGGTAATGGAGGAGATGAAATAGTGTATTTTGGGACATAGGGACCCAAAATAGATGTAGGAGAGGGTGGATGAAAAGGATTAGCTTTTGGATGAGCAACTTTGGATGTTCTTATATATTTTTCATTTAATGGCATTGCATCTTTTTTCTTTGGGATCCACATGGTTTTGATCTTTTCTTTGGTGGCTCTTTGCGAGCTATAGATTTGATCTTGATTTTGGATTTTGTTTTTCTTTTCTTTACCATGTCTTTTAGAGGGGACATGGGAAGCTTTAGATTCATGTGGGTGTTTAGATTGATGCATTTTTCCTCTGGCATCCAAAGTGCTCGTACTAGCAATGGGATGGTTGTGAGAAGATGGATGATGTGGAGTGGTGGAGGTAGGATTATGAGGATTACATGTAGATGGAGAATGTGTAGGTATGTGCCTTTGTTGATCTTGATTAGGATGTTTATGGTGGATGACATGGATAGGCGTTGGATGGATAAAAGGATGAGATGGAGGAGGTGATTTTGGGATATACGGACCCAAAGTAAATGGAGTGGGTGGAGGGACATAAGAACCCAAGATGGATGGAGTAGATGAAGGATGGGATATGGTTGATGGAGGGATGTAAGGACCCAAGATGGATGGAGCAGATGAAGGAGGAATATGGATGGTTGTTTTGAGGCGATACGATAGAGGAGGAGGGATTGCAGCATATGATTTGGTGGAGCGATGGGAAGAGCTGACATTTCGTTTGGAAAAGGCTCGTTGAGGATGTCTAGAGGTTATACCAACGTGTTTAGATTGTGAGTCTTGGGGAATAGATCCAAGACCTTGCATGCAGATTTGTTCTTTGACTTGGATGGGCTCTAAAATACCTTGCTCGTGAAGGCCTAGACCTTTTCCTTGATAGTTCATGTTCTTGAGCATTCGATCCACGAGGATTTTTGTTATTCTGAAAACATGATGCGAGTCCATTATTAGGTGGGGTATGATGGGTGGTATATACACTGTGTTTTTCTTCTGCAAGGAGGCCACCATGGAAGAATGTGAGAGTACCAAGGAGATATGCAAGCGGTGCGGGGATAGCATTTTTAGGCGATGATGGGGGATCTTGAGAAGGAGATGATGGGATAGCAACATTTGGATGGGTGGTATCTGGAGAGGGAGTAGGGGACATGATAGGATCTGATTTTGTGGTAGCAAGCTCATGCAATGGAGATGGAGGTGGAGCAGTAGAATCTTGAATGTCAAGAGGATCATGGGATGGAATGGATGGGGGACTGTGATCTTGCGGTAGACTAGATGGGATGGTAGGATCTTGATCTGGAGGAGGGGATATGTTGGCATGCTTTGGATCAGCCTCTTGGCATGACTCATCGTGTGCGGGAAGCATGATAATGGAGTCATGGGGGGACTCTTTAAGTGGGGAAGATGGAAGGATGGAGGATTCAAAATATTCCTGGGAATGGATACTAGGAGTGGAAGAAGTGGATTGGATTTGGGTGTCATTGATAGGTTTGATGGCTCTCAGATTAGGGGGTGGGTGTTCAATGGATTTGGTAGATGTGATGGTAGGAGATGGGGACTTAGTGGATTTAGAGGATGTGATGGTATCATCAATGATAGGTGTTGGATGGAGAAGGGTGTCGTCACTAACGACCATGGATGATGGGTTGGGATGGCATGGTTCCACGACTACAATGTGTGGAGTGGGGGATGTTTCCTTTGTTATAAGTCCTTGGAGAAACTTGAATATGCTAGGCTGAGATGGCAAGGTGGGAGTGGATGAAGGTTTATGGATTAGTGGACTAGGATTAGATGGAAGATTAAGACTGGATGGAGGATTAAGGTAAGGATATGGGCATGGGGAATTAGGATAGGATGACATGGACGGTGGATCGTTGGTAGAAGATATGGGTGGCATGTTGTAATAAAGGTATTGGGATGGTGGATTAGGATGGGAAGATGCAGGTGTTGGATTAATATAGGTAGATGCGGATGTTGGATTAGGGTAAGTTGGTGGGTGTGTTTGACTAGGATAGGAAGGTGTGAATGTAGGATTAGACTGAGCGGATTGGTATGGGAGATTAGGGTAGTGGGTGCATGTGGATGAAAGATTGAGATAAGAGGATGTGGATGGGGGATCAAGATAGGGGTAAGGTGACGGAAAACTCGGATAAGGGGATGATGTAGGTGAAGGATATGATGGATATGATGGACATCCCTTGACAAAGGTAGCATAAGGAGTGTGATTAGGCATAGATGAATACATGATGGGACAACTCAATGGGGTGACTGGGTTTTGGAATGTGGGTGGAGAAAGCTTACTAGCAATGATAGTGTCAAGGGGATCTATGTCGTATACCTCTTGATCAACAAGACTTTCATTATCATTGTTGATGTAATTAGGGTTTCCCTTGACCACTATTGATGGAGGATAAGGATTCATGATGGTGAAAGGATAAAGAGGATGGATAAAGATTTTGGATGGAAATGGACAAAAGTCCAAATCAGGATTTAGGACAAGCTCGGATCGGGATTGGATTAAAGCTCAGATTAGGATGATTGGATGGGATTGATTCTGACAATTGGATTGGATTATCAAAGGATGATTGCGACACTGAATCTACTTCGAGATGGAAGTAGATTGATTGGCCTGAATGTGATTGGATAGGAATGTGATTGGATTGGATTGGATTGGATTGGATTGGATTGGATAAGATCGATCGATGGTTGATTGATAAGATCAACTGATGGATGACGAAAGAGACTACAAATCCCATTCAGAGATTATCTTAGATGACTTAGGATACTGATTGATCGGATTAAAGGATAAATGGATGATTGCAGCACCGAATCCACCTTGAGATTGAAAATGGATTGATTGGGTTGACAATGATGATCAACTTAGGACAGATGACAATCCTAAGCAAATGTTGATGAGGACGATCAGATCAGACACTTAGGTCAATTTGGATAATAACCCGAGACAAAGTTCAGGGGATTTGGATGATTTGATTGGAGGAATGAACAATAAAAATGGATGAATGAATACTCAAAACGAGTAAATGGTTGATCGCAACGAGTAAACGGATGAGCGAAATGACAGAACGAGAGTTCAGAATGATGAAAGGATGTGTTAAATGGATGAACGTTTACTCGGAACGAGTAAACGGATGATCGGAATGATAGAACCAAAGTTCAGAATGATGAAAGGATGTGTCAAATGGATGAGAGTTTACTCAGAACGAGTAAACGGATTAGTGAAATGATAGAACGAGAGTTTGGAATGATGAAAGGATATGTTAAATAGATGAATGTTTACTCAGAATGAGTAAATGGATGAGCAGAATGATAGAACAAGAGTTCAGAATGATGAAAGGATGTGTTAAATGGATGAGAGTTTACGCGGAACGAGTAAACAGATGATGGAAATGACAGAACGAGAGTTCAGAATGATGAAAGGATATGTGAAATCGATGAATGTTTACTCAGAATGAGTAAACGGATGATCGAAATGATAGAACGAGAGTTCAAAATAATGAAAGTATATGTGAAATGGATGAATGTTTACTCAGAACAAGTAAACGATGATCAGAATGACAGAACCAGAGTTCAGAATGATGAAAGGATGTGTCAAATGGATGAGAGTTTACTTGGAACGAGTAAACGGATGAGCGAAATGACAAAACGAGAGTTGGAATGATGAAAGGATGTGTTAAATGGGTGAACATTTACTCAGAACGAGTAAACGAATGATCGAAATGACAGAACTAGAGTTCAAAATGATGAAAGGATGTGTTAAATGGATGAATGTTTACTCAGAACGAGTAAATGGAGAGATCAGAATGATAGAACCAGAGTTCAGAATGATGAAAGGATGTGTCAAATGGATGAGAGTTTACTCGGAATGAGTAAACGGATGAGCGAAATGACAGAACGAGAGTTTAGAATGATGAAAGGATATGTGAAATGGATGAATGTTTATTCAGAATGAGTAAACAGATGAGAATGGTAGGGTATACCCCCTTAAGGAGGCAGATGGTGAAGGAAAAGTTGCCCCGGCCAACTTCTCAAAAGTATGAAGTGGTATATATCATCAGAAAGAGCACGAAAAAACAAGAAGAATTGCCTTTGAATGGAGTCAATTGGATAAATAGTGTGGAAATGGCGGCCCCGGGAAGAAAGAGCAGAAGGTCAGGTCCGCCACAGCATAAGGTTAGGTCTGCCACTGGAGGTCAGGTCCGCCACTAGAAGTCAGGTCTGCCACTAGAGGTCAGGTCTGCCATCGGAGAGGTCAGGTTTGCCACTGGAAGATCAGGTCTGCCACTAGAGAGTTAGGTTCGCCACCGGAGAAAAAGTTGCTCAAAAGTATAAAGTGTTATATGTTGTTGGAAAGAGCACAAAAAAATGAGAAGAATTGCCTTTGAACGGAGTCAATCGGATAAATGGTGTGGAAATGGTGGCCCTGGGAAGAAAGAGCAGAAGGTCAGGTCCACCATAGCATAAGGTCAAGTCCGCCACCGGAGAAAAAGTTGCTCAAAAGTATGAAGTGTTATATGTCGTTGGAAAGAGCACAAAAATTGAGAAGATTGGTGCTCGAATGGAGGAAAATGGACTTACAGTGTGTAAATGGCTGGGCATATATGACTATCTGTAAGGGAAAATCTGCCACAGCATGAGGTTAGGTCCGCCATAGCATGTGGTCAGGTTCGCCACAACATGAAGTTAGGTCCGCCAAGGGATAAGTTTAAGCTTGATTTCTTGATGGATGAGTAAGGCAAAGGACCCAAAATATAGCAAACATCGATAAAAAGATTTGGCTAAACTGAAAATGACTAGTTTTGCACAAGAAAGACAATTTAGACAGCACAACCCTAAGATTAGTAGAAATGGGTATGGCCAACAAAGTCTTCTACTCTAGGATGAACATGATTGCTAAGGAGTCCTCGATATACACCCGGTATGTGAGGCCCAAACCGTGAACACCAACCCGTTACAAGCGTGAGTCGGGAACCTTAGCGAGATACTAAAGGCTCGGACCAACTCTTCATGTCATCCCGACGCTTCGCCAATTACAATGTGGTTAGATTGAGGTATAGCTTTCGCTCTCCCCCCTTTATATACCCCGCCGGTACGCATGGTTGGAATCATCCCTTGGGGTGATGAAATCCCCAAGCAGGTCCCACTAAGAAAATGGAAATAGGGTGACTCAAAGGACTTGGAAAGCTACGATTTCTCATCACCCAGGATCACCAAATGGCGCAAGGGGATTAGATACATCAAATAGCCTTCCACAAGCACACCAAACAAGGTTTGTTGACCCCTCTAATTAAACTATGTGCCTAATTTACCAAAGAACAATTGGTAAAAACTTGAAATTTCACCTTCGGGAGGTTAGGTCTGCCACCAGAGGTAAGGTCCACCACCGGAGAAGAAAAAGGTGTCCCAGCCAACTTCTCAAAAGTATGAAGTGTTATATATCGTTGGAAAGAGCACGAAAAAATGAGAAGAATTGCCTTTGAATGGGGTCAATCGGACAAACAGTGTGGAAATGGTGGCCCCGGGAAGAAAGAGCAGAAGGTCAAATCCACCACCGCATAAGGTCAGGTTTGCCACCAGACGTCAGGTTCGCCACCGGAGGTCAGGTCCGCCACCAGAAGGTCAGGTCTGCCACCATAAGGTTAGGTCTGCCACCGAAAGGTCAGGTCCGCCACCAGAGAGGTCAAATCTGCCACTCTGCAACCTAAACCTGCGAAAATGCCAAAAACAACAAACATGAAAGAAAAGGACCCATTTGTGGGTCCCACCGGGCATGCCAGAAATGTGATAGGGCGAATATAATCGTTAAAAGATGAAGAAACAAAGTAAAGAGAGTGCAAATAACAACTAAAAACACCCTACACTTCAAGATTGGGCAAATGATGAACTCAACAACATAAAAATGGAACCTTTTACCTTGTAGAGTTGTTCTTTGGTTGGCCCTTCAATTGTAGATGAGATGTATGCTCCTTGATGGCAAGTAGATGCAAGATTTGAAATGTGAGATGCAAGATAGTTGGACAAAATGGATGCAAATGGCTAAGTATAGATTGAGAAATAAAATTCCAAGAGTTTGACTAGCAAAATGATCTCCCCCAAATGAGAGAAAAGAGGGAGTATTTATAGGAATTTTGAGAATTCCTAGAAGAAATGGATGGTTGAGATTGATCCCCCACATGGCCAAGATGTAGGGCTATGGTGATTTGAGAACTCACAAGCCCCCACATCTTGACATATGGCAAGGGGAGAGGCTTAAGAAAGATGAGGTGGACATGAGGTGTAAGAGAAGTACATGACATGGATGTACTTCAAAGGACCATAGGGATTTGGTCAAAATATCCTCATAAAGGATGTCCTTGTCCCATGTGGGTGAGAGGACATGTGAGGAATTAAAAATTTCTCAAATATCCTTATGGGGAGAGGGGAAAGAATAAATAATAAAGAGAGGACATGTGGGAAGAAGTGAAGGAATTAAAAATTCCTTTTGAGTGCATTGGGGGATTAAAAAGTGAATTAAGAATTCACATGGGGAAGTGGAGTGCCTTGCCCAAAAGGAGAAAGCCTTTAATAAGGTTGACTTAGTTAAGTGACATGGAATGATTAAGGTTGTGCGAGTACTTGATTAGACTAATTAATGAAGATTAGAAGAGGGTTAGGTGGCTAAGAGAGATTAGAGGCCAACTTGCAAAAGTTGGAGGATGTGACACATCCTAATCAAGGATTAGGCATGTGCACATCCTAATGATGAGATTAGAAGATGGATTATGCTTAAATAAAAATGATGGAGGATGTGACATAAAGGGAATTAAATAAAGGGCATATTTATTTAATTCATTTGATGAAAGGGGGAAGGTATTTAATTATTTAACTAGATACCTTAGGGATTAGAAGAAATTAAGGATGTTAATTAAAGGGGATAAATTTGGATAAACTAAGTGTCCAAATTTAGGTGTCTACAAATACATTATGTAGTGAGTTACTATAGCATTTGTGAGATGCACATGTTTCAAATTAGCGGAGGTGTTGTGATCTCGGCGGGGAACATGCTCGATTGTTAATGAAAAAATTGGCAACTATGATAGATGATCTGGATTGTTGATGGTTGAAGATCAACGGTTGCCCACCATCGTGTGATCAGAAGTTGCGAGGTCTTTATCGATCGCAATAGCATGGGAAAGCACCATGTGGATTTTGTTGGCAGCATATAGTATGGTGGGCCCCTTGTTGCCACGATGGAGATTGTGTCAGCTTGATTTGAAAGTAGTCATTTGATGATCTAACTAAGATGAAGGATTGATGACTCATATTTGAACCTACATCAAATACGAATGGAACTGTTCGTGTAGTGCGCAAGTGAGCTTTAATGGCAGACATGACATCTACTGCCCTAGTTTGATCGAAATAAAGCAACTATTCTTCTACTTTTGGTATCACAAAGCATTCAAAACATCTTTGCAGAGCAATCACAGAGCCAAGGACTAAGTCACAAGATATTACAACAAGGATTTGGGTTTACACAAGTGCAAAGTCATGATTTCAATTTTTGTATCTTCTGGTTATTTTGAATTCGAATTTGGGGGAAATTTGCTATGTTCTTGTCGTAGGACTTATTGATAATTTTTTTAGGGCTATAGGTTAACTAAATTGTGGGAAATTGCAAAATTTTGTTCTGTAATTTCATATTTTGTTTAGCCCTAGTCTGTCTAAGGTTTGAGATAGCAAGGAAGCCCTAGTTTACTCAAGATGGCACCGACCAATCAACACTCTAGCCAGATTGATTATTTAAGTAGAAACCTATATGACGACTTCCTGGATCAATTTCCCTTGTCAACAAATGATTACAAGAAGGGATTGGTTTTGATGTGAGGAAAAACCCTAGGGGAGGGATTAGTGTATAATTGTTCCAACATAGCCGATGCTAGGGTTCCTCTTACAAGTTTGGAGATGTTCAGATTGTGGTTTGGACAGAGGAATTTTCATTAGCCCTTTTCTAATGGTTGGATGTATGATATGGGGAAGCTCGCTATACCGAATGTGTTCCCTAATGTAGAATTTCTTAGGGCAGTGGCTGCACAATATGACCATGTCACATGGGTAATTAGAGATAATGATGGAAGGATTTTGTTAAGCATTAACAGAGAAGAATTCCAACAGGTTTTTGATTTGAGTGAGCCTAGTATGTACTTGGCTCCTATCAATCTTGAGGAAATGAAGTAGGAGTATGGGAAGTTGAAATCACTCTTTAGAGCTAAGCTTCTCCCACCTCATTTGGCTAGGAAGGAGGTTCGAGATTCTATATTAGCCCTAGTGACTAGGAACCTTTCAGATTGAATTGCTTTGCAACTCATTTCTTGGCCACTTTTTACTCACTATGCCAGATTTTAGGTTTCAATCCTAACACAGTGATGCCTATCACTTACATGTTCATGGGGGTGCAAATACAACACCCTAACTTCTATGTGAGTTATGATTTTGCTTCTTTGTTAGCTGAAAGGATACATGAATGTTTCTTAAAGTTGCAGAAAAAATGATACATGAACCCAATTCTTCTGGTATTATATGTTGATGTATATGTTCTTGTACAAGAATGCTGATTTCTTCTCTGAGAAGATGGAATTAAGGAAATTGGTTGATGGAGAAAGATTTCCAGTACAGATGTGGACTACAGATTTATCATGTAACAAGGAAAACACTAGTTATGTGCATTTTGACAATTTATTTGCTTCTAGATTGAGAACTAGGGTGATGGTAAATGTACCTAGGATTCCTGAGGGACTGCAAGATTTCCTTAGACCAAAAGGGAGGAGGCCATAATTGAAGGTTTTCCATAACTGGGGTGACATTATTCCATACCCAGTCAACACTGTCTTGAGGGTGTATGGTTTTCAAGGGACCCCTCATATATTGCCATAGAATGTTCCACCAAGGGTGGGATTTGTAGAGGTTATGTGGCAAATTGTTTGTATCCATGAGGACAACCTTATTGGGAAGGGTAAAGGAACATTTTTCCCAGATTATATAGTGGTGTTGGATTTTGTCTTTTCGAAAGGAGGTTGAGTACACTTTGGGAAATTATTTGAAGACTATTATTTGAGGTGTGGTCCTAAGCAGCAGCATGATCCTAAGGGTTTATTTTCCCTTTTCAGACAAAGGATCAAAGGTGGTAAGTTTGTGCATGAGTTCAACTTTTTTGAGGACTTGATTAAAAATGAATTTGACCTAAGTAAGCAGAAGTTGAACAAGAAGAAGTGGATAGCTTATGATAAGCTATAGGCTATTTTGCACAAAATGGATCCAAAGTATGATCCATTGTTGGAATTCAATCCATACCATAAGAAAATTGACTTTCTGATGGAGAACTTCAAAGAAATCATGGGCACTTCTAGGACTAAGAAGATAAACTTGGAGTTGAGTCTGGGCATACAAGAGCAAGGTGCCAGGTCAATTGAGACGAGGCCAACATACCAGCCTATAGGAAAGAGGCCTATTAACAAGAGGAAAAGAGATGATAGAAGTGATGAGGAAGAAAAGGACAAAAAAGGGAAACAAATAAAGAAATTTCCTACACAACCAAGTCTAAAATTCAAAACGCCTGGGGCAATTAAGATCATTGATTTGGAATCATCACCACCATCTGAGCCAAGCACTAAGAGGAAAAAGAATGATCAACCACATGAGGATTTGGTGGATGAAATTGTTGTCACTGATTAGGACATGCAGATTGGTATGCCTTCCCCTCCTAGGCCAGCTAAATTGATTCTATCCAATTTGGATATGAAAGGTAAATGTGTGCAAGATGCAAGACTGGAGGCATGTAATGAGTTTATAGATTATAATGCATTTGTAAAAAATCATGTCTTCTTACAATTGGTATGGAGAATGAAATTGGAAGAATACCAGGCTGTGTAAGAAGAGAAGAGAATTGAGACTTGACAGGTCAAACCAGGAGAATGATGATGAAGTGAAAGTTGAATTAATGGATGAATTCAAGAGCATCACTCTTGAGGAAGGGAGAAAGTTGGTAAGTCAGGCTGGTGTTTTTATTTTTCTTGAATGGGACATTGCAGATTTTGTAGATTTTAATGCTATTCTGAAGTCCAAGCATCCCTTGCAAGATTTTGCTTTTAGTGAGAATATGAGACCTTGGAAATTTTGGCATTGGCCCCTCAAGGGAGAAAGCCAAATGTTATTGATATTAGCCCAAATTTAAGAGGAGGGTTAATAATAAAGAGGGCTTCAGAGATCTCAACCACTGAGGCCACTAATTTGACTATAAACGTGACCAAATTGGCCCAAAAGACTGCTGAAAGAGAGGAGGCTAAAAAGAAAAGCCTAATGGAGAAATATAATCTCCTGATTGAGGAATATAGCAAGATGCAACAAATGAATGTTGAGCTACAAACTGAGGTGGATAGGTTAAGGTACAAAAAGATTGGGGAGACATCAAGTGCTCTATGGATCAGTACATTGCCTTCCAGATCAGGGTCAGTGCCTCCTGCTTCTCCTATTGTTTCACACTAGGGTCTCCCGGTCAAACTCCTTCCCTCAACCCTTCTTTGGAACAAATTGATGAAGAAATGGAATACTCTGTTGATCCTTCAAAGAAGCAGATAATGCATAAAATTGAAGAATTATAGGCATCTTTAAAGGTAAGTGAGGAAGGAGCCCTTCTAAAACAAAAGGAGGTTGTTACTACTATATGAAAGCATCTAAATGAGAAGGTAGATAATAAATTGTCATCTGTATGTTCTTTATATTCTTTATTATTAGATGCAATAAATAATATTGATAGGGATCAGGAAATAGTGATACCATTAATTGAAAATTGGATCCCTAGGGCCAATGATTTAGACATAATGTATAAGGCCTCAAGGTTTGATATAAATAATAGGCCCCAATCACTAAGGCCTACTTAGGTGTTAGTTAATTCATTGCAAGGTTTTCAAACCTTACCAGATGACTTGAGTAGGAAGATTAGGGAGTTGGTTTGGGGAAATACATTGTTACCTGACATAATTAAAGACCAAGGGAATATTAGGTCACTCCAATAGTGAAAGGATCAGGAAAATGAGGTCATTAATGATCAAATTAAATTAATTTATGATGACTCAAATTATGATTTATTGGTGAGTTGTATGGACAAAATCATCAGCACTAGCTCGTTCTTAGAATCTTTTGAAAGGGAAGCAAATCAGGTAGCAGCTAAATACACACCTTATAATGTCAAGGTGAATAAGGTAATTAATTTTGATTGGCCAACTAATGAAGAATACCAAAAATGGGTAAATAAATATTTAACTAAGGAAGAGTAAAAGGAGTGGGCTACTAATGGTTGGAAAATTAGCTGTTGCAGTTACAACGAATTCTAGTTTATTTTTGGTGGCAGTCTGGGCATGGTATTCTTGAGGTTTTTTGCTACTGCATCAACCATTCTTAGCAGGCACTATGAACAAGAAGACTCTCCAGGGTGATTGATGTTGTAACGATTTTTGGAATATCACCGGGTGTTTTAATTGGTTGGTGTCACATGTACTTTCTGGCCCGATGCTTGTTTGCTCCTTCATTTTCTATAAGAAGGATTTCAAGGCTAAAAGTATGGGCTAGCAAGTTAGATATTTTTTGGTCGAGTCTAGGTAGAGTTGTAGAGTAAATTTTGTAAAGTTCGATGGTTTTAAGGAAAATGTAGTTTAGGTTTTGAGTCATTTTGTAGTAGGTTTTGAACTCATGAGGATTTGGTATTTTATGACAATATTGGCAATTGAATTGAAATGATTAATTCAAACTCATGTCTCTTTATTGTACATGCATAGCTTAATTTTGAATAAGATAATCAAGGGTTGTCTCATTCATCTCACTGTTGTGGTGTGTATGATTTTTGTTTTGGATTTAATTCAAGGAATTAATTAAAATGCTTGAATGGGATTGTAGGTGGATATGTTCTGTATAAGGATTTGATAAGTAGTATTGGGTTAGAATACATGTTGATGAGATTGTAAAGCAATGTTCTCAAGAATCTTACATGCTATGTGTTAAATCTGTCATAAACCCTTAGATGTTTATGAATTTGACTTCCCCAATGGATATATGGCACTGATCTAAGTTGTACTAATTTATATCATTTAGTATTTGTTTGTTTTTACCTAGATCTTGCTACAAATTGAAAATCAATGACTATTTTATACTATGGAATGTGTTGTAGTTATCTCATGCTCCAAATAGTTGATATTACTAATGAACAACCAATTCTATTTGATATTATCCTATTATGTTGAGCTATTAAATAAGATTATCTTCTATTGTTAATGTTATGATAATGGTGCAGAGGTTGTAAATACATTAAGGGATCATCCTCCTGGGTCTTGCAAAGCCCAAAGTGTAGGAGGTCATTTTAAAATCCTTGTCAGTTGGTCCAGGTCCTTCGAGCTACCCTTGATTGGAATTGTCCATTCCATAGGTAGATTATAAGACCAACTTGGTTACAGTAAAAACAACCAAAAGGAACTTCAAAGTTTTTTTATCTGTGTTCTATTTTATCCCACCTTGTGTCTCTGGTCATCTATGGTGTTTTGGAAAATCCTAAGGTTGGAGTTTTACCTTCGTCTTCATGTAAAACCCTAGTGTTCATATTGCACCTTGGATGGGATCTATTTTGTCGTTACTTTTTGGGAAGGTTTTAAAATGACTTAAGCCCCATAGCTTCATCTAGGTTGGGCCCCCTTTTTTTTATCATTTTATTTCCTTCACCTGACTTTATTTTTCCTAAGTCTTTTTTTGGTCCCGTGTTCCCTCGTTAAAACAACTTATGTCATTGTTTCTCATTGGCCTAGTGATGTCCCCTCATTCCTTTAATAAATGTTTTTATTTTGCAGAGGGACAAGTTCACATGGTCATAGATCAATCATCGTGTGATCTCAGCTATTCCCCACCATCCCATGGTGACCCCACCACACTATCTTTTTTGATCGCGATATCACAGGTGAGTGCCATGTGTCTCATCTGGTGAAGCCGAAGAAATGATAAATACTTTGATGCGTCTTTAATACATTATGTTGCGGGTTACTAAAGTAGTTATAAGATGAACATGTTTTAAATCAATGAAGATGTTATAGTATCAGTAGAAAGGTGCTTGATGGCTAATAACAAGGTTGGAGATTGTGTTGAATGAACAAGATTACCGATGCTTGAGATCCATGGTTTCCCACCATCGTGTGATCAAACATTGTGAGGTCTCTATTGATTTCAATATCACAAGCAAGTGTGATGTGGATCTCCTTGGCAACGAGTAGTATGGTGGGCCCCTTATTACCATGATGGAGACTATGTCAGTTTGCTTTGAAGGCAACCGTCTGATTATCTGACCAAGGTGAACGATCAACGACTAATATTTGAATCTGCATCAAATGCGATTAGAGCCATTTGTGCAGTGTGTGAGTAAGCTTTAATGGCAGACATGACATCTACTGCTATGGTTTGATCGAAATAAAGAAACTATTCTTCTGATTTTGGTATCACAAAGCATTCAAAACATCTTAAATGGGGATTTGATAAGTAGTATTGGGTTAGGATACATGTTGAGGAGATTGTAAAGCAATGTTCTCAAGGATCTTATATTTTATGTGTTAAATTTGTCATAAACCCTTAAATGCTTATGAATTTGACTCCCCCAATAGATATATGGCACTGATATGAGTTGTACTAATTCTTATGGTTGAGTATTTGTTTGTCTTTACCTATAGCTTGCTACAAATTGCAAGTTAGTGACTATCTTATACTGTGAAAATGTGTTCTAGTTATCTCATGATCCAAATAGTTGATATTACTGATAAATAACCAATTCTATTCAATATTATCTTATTATGTTGAGCTATTTAAATGAGATTATTTGTTGTTGTTAATGTTGTTTATGATAATGGTGCATAGGTTGTAAACACATTAAGGGTTACCCTCCCGGGTCTTGTAGAGCCCAAAGTGTAGGAGGTCTTTAAAATCCTCGTCAGTTGGTCCAGGTCCTTTGAGCTACCCCTGATTGGAATTGGAAATTCCATAGGTAAATTAGAAGACCAACCTAGTTACAGTAAAAACAACCAATGTAGAGGGGAGAGATAGAGGGATGAGAGGAGGAGTGAGATAGGAAGGTGAGGGTTAAGGCGGTGAGGGGAGGGAGATATGAGTGAGAGAGAGAGAGAGACGGAGAGAGAGGGGTAGGAAGTGGAGACGGAGAGGGAGAGGGGGTAGGAAGGTGGAGACTTGAGAGAGGGAGGGATGGAGGGAGAGAGGGACAGGGAGGCAGGAGAGTAGAGGCCTAGAAGGGATTATATTTTTAAGGGTTAATGGTTTTAGAGTTTAGGTTAAAGGTAGAGGGAGAGAGATAAATCGAGAGAGGGAGGGGGTAGGAGGGAGAGTCGTGGTGAGAGAGGGAGGAGTGGAGAGATACAAGGTTGGCATAGTGGATTTTATGGTGGTTTAGGTTAAAGGGGAGAGATAGAGGAGACAGTGGGGGGGAAGGAAGGACATGGAGGGAGTGGAGAGATAGAATGGAAGGGAAGAATGGAGAGAGAGAGAGGGGAGGAATGGGAGAGAGATGGATGGAGAGGAGGAGTGAGACAGATAGTGGGAGAAAGTGGTTAAGGGTAGAGGGTAGAGGGTTTGGCGGTTAGGGTTTATGGGTAGAGGTGGCATAACACAGAAGGAGTGGAGTGGAGATAGAGGGGGTAGGGAGGGAGAGAGAGAGAGGGTAGAGGTGGAGGGGGAATATGGTTTAATGAAGGGTTGGTGGTGTGGAGGAGGGATTCAGTGAGAGGGGAGAGGAGGGAAACATGTGGATGGGGAAAGGGAGAGAGAGACCGGAGAAGGAAGGAGACTGGAGGGAGTGGAGATATAGGGTGGAAGGAAAAGGAAGGGAAGAAGGGTTGCTGGGCAGAGGAGAGAGACAGAGTGAGGAGTGAGGAGAGAGACCTGGAGAGAGGGAGAGGGGCAGGAAGGAGAGTTCCCAGAGAGAGAGGGTAGAAGGTTTAAGGATTTGGGGTTTAAGGGTTAAGAGTTTAGGGTTTAGGGTTATGGGTAGAGGGGAGAGAGAGGGAGGGAGTGGGAGAGAGATAGAGGGTTAAGGGTAGTGTTGGTTGTTTTTACTATAACCAGGTTGGTCTTCTAATCTACCTATGGAATTTCCAATTCCAATCAAGGGCAGTTCGAAGGACCTAGACCAACTAATGAGTATTTTAAAGACCTCCTACACTTTGGGCTCTGGGAGACCTGGGAGGGTGATCCCTTAATGCGTTTACAACCTCTGTACCATTATCATAAACAACATTAACAACAACAAATAATGTCATTTAATAGCTCAAAATAATAGGATAATACTGAGTAGAATTGGCTATTCATGAGTAATATCAACTATTTGGAGCATGAAATAACTACAACACATTTGACAGTGTAAAATAGTCATTGATTTTCAATTTGTAGCAAGCGCTAGGTAAAGAAAAATAAAATACTGAACCATACAAATTATTACAACTTAGATCAGTGCCATATATCCATTGAGGGAGTCAAATTCATAAACATGTAAGGGTTTATGACAGATTTAACACATAACATATAAGATCCTTGAGAACACTGCTTTATAATTTTATCAACATGTATTCTAACCCAATACTACTTATCAAATCCTTATACAAAACATATCCACCTACAATCCCATTCAATCATTTTAATTAATTCCTTGAATTAAAGTTGAAACATAAATCATACACACCACAACAGTAAGATGAACAAGACAACCCTTGATTATATAATTCAAAATTTAGATGTGCATGTACAATGGAGAGACATGAGTTTGAATTAATCATTTCAATTCAAATGCCAGTACTATCATAAAATATCAAATCTTAATGAATTCAAAACCTACTATAGAATGACTCAAAACCTAAATTGCATTTTCCTTAAAACCATCAAACTTTACAATTTTCTTTGCAACTCTACCTAGACTCAACAAAAAAATATCTAACTTGCTAACCCTTACTTCTAGCCTTGAAATCCTTCTTATAGAAAATGAAGGAGCAAACAAGCATCGGGCCAGAAAGTACCTCTCATTTCGCATGCTTTTCTTCACAAAACTCTTGAGGATAACAACTATACCTTCTTTATTTCTCATCATATGCCCTATTCATGCATCCTACAATTACAACATTATCCGTGGGGCCTTTTACACAAGATACAATAATTACAAAAAGTGTAAGATCCCCTTTATATCATGTTTGGACTACAAAACCCTCAAAAATATGGTAACCGGGTTGTATGACAAGAAATGAAGCTTTCTAATTCAAATCAATGCCTTAAGCCATCAAATCAGATTCAAATAAAAGCTAAGACATATCTTCATGACTTGGAATTGATTTCACATCAAAATATGGCTGCATGTGACTGTACAGTGCTGCATAATAGGAAAAATACATAAATTTTGAAGAAAAACATAGATTTTTGAATGTCAAGAGCTTGTATTTTACATCCTCAACCATCAACAACCATTACAATGATCAATTTATGCCTTTTAAAGGCCTTTACACATCAACCACTAAACAACCACCTCTACAACTAACTTTTTAATCTTTTATGATCACATGAAACATAAAACACACTAATTTCAAGGTTGTTAACATCACTATTGAAATGTTTTAGTTTTTTGACCTTTCAAACATTAAAAAGTACATCATTAAATTAATTATGTAATGGCATAAAAATTAAAAACATCATGAATTAATTATGTATTCACATAATTCAAATATAATTCAATCAAGAAATTAATATCAAATAGATAATATAATCGCATAACTCATACATTTCAATGTCATTGATCTTCTTCATCCAACTCTTTGTTTGTATCATCCAATCTAGATTTGACATTGTAAGGATTGGTCATATCATCATCATCATCATCGATATCAATTTTGATAATGTCATCATCCACATAGATATCATCTTCATAAACATTAACTCCTACATCATCATGATCTAGTTTCTCCTCTTCAACATCTTCATCAGGGACATCATCAACTAACTGTTGATCCTAATCATCTACATCATCTTCTAGTTCTTCGGTAGCTTCTTCTTCCACCACATTATACTTCACCGGCCTTCCTCTTGGATCATGTCTAATAACAAATGACCAACTTGGTTTACTTGGAACCTCTGAGCAAAATACCTGCTCACATTGGCTTGGAAGAACATAGGGCTCATTTCGAACTTGCTCGATCGACCTTGTATTAACCATGGTAAATCTATTATCATGTTCAATAACGGTTCTCTAGGGATCATTTTCATTCAATCATAGCATGTACCATAGGACCACGAACATAATTAATCTGAAGGAATTAAAGTCACACTGAATTATATCATCCAAAATCCCATAGTATCAATTTTTTAAGACTTTTGGATGTATGTCGCTTCTAGATGAAACATTAGTCACCTGAGAGACTGTAGTTATACCAGAATCACAAGTTTTCTTCATGTCATTCAACATTTTGATTCAAAATTTATGATGATTGCACCACATATCCTTGTGGTGTTTCACCTGCAATATGTCAAACATGTAAAAGTTATTGCAATATCATTAGTTGATAAACATATTTATTCTTGCCTGAATTTATGCAAAGAAAATAATCTCAACATATATATACATCAATATAATTGAAAATAATTAAATAATATGGGTGATTAATATATTTATATGTACCTATTTATCTCTTAAACCATATGCTAAATCAATTTCCCTTTGTGTAACATTGGAATCTCCATTACGATGAGCTTCTTTAACCAATGAAGCCACACCTTCCCATGTTAATGCGCGACAAAATTGTTGACATCATTCAATCCATACCATCATCTAATCAAGATTTTTTGCAACGTAGAAATGTAGTGCATCCCACTGTTGACCAACTATATCAAAAAAATTGAAATTCACAAACAACGTATAATTAGTTAAATACCACATTATACGACCTTAATTTATAATTGATGTATATTGAAGATTAAAAATTAAATAAGTACAATATACATAAAAACCATATATAAAATGTATTCCAATTAATCTCCATCACCATCTTATAATTACCTCTCAATCTACCTTTCCCCATCAAGTACTCCCCTTTGAATTTGTTAATGGAGTTGGGATCCCAAATGCGATCTACATGGATCTTTGCTACAAACTTAGGAAGATATTCACTAATGTACACCATGGTATGGTATACCATATATCCCTCCACCATAGAACCCTTAGTATGTGCTCTTTGTCTAACCAAAGCCTTCAAAAATTTCAAGTGCCTCTCAACCATCCACATTGACCTTGTGTGTACAGGTCCACACAATTCAATCTCCTCAACTTGGTGTATGAGGTAGTGTTCTTGTGCATTGAAAAATGTCAAAGGTAGAAAATTTTGCATTTCACACATTAGACGATGAATTTTTCTCTTCCATTAATTTATATCTTCTTTATGGAATTCTTTAGATGATAGCCATCTGCAAGTGATTCAAGGTGCAAATATATTAATGAAATTTAACAAAAATATACAGTATATTACATAACAAGTAAAACAAATGGCAATTATAAGATGTATACAACGAATTGAACAAATATCGCTACTTACCTCATGTATTTTTGAATATCATATATAACTTGCTTGACATTGTTGTCAAAGTTGTCTGGGAGAGATAGAGGTAGAACGTACTGTAACAATTATAAAATGACCTTCTCATTATTTTTCCAAAAGTAGTAAACATAATACACTGAAAATTACATGCATTATACAATTGTATATAATATACCAGAATAATTACCTTAATGAAGGTATTCCAATCATTTTTTTCATCTCTGACCCAAATTCACCTTTGTTTGTTAATATATTGTTTATGTTCGCAACAAATCCTATGGGAAATCAAATTTTTCATATGACTTATTTTATAGCATTTCTTTGTTGCTCTATTAATAACCAAGTAAGGGCACTTATATTAATTTGGTCTCCATCACTATTTAATTGAATGACATTTTTCATTGCATGATTGGCTTCCTGAATGTCACTACAAATTTTGACATTTTTTTCTTTGTCATGCCTTCCATCCAATATTTTCCATAACATTTCTATTATATTCTTTCTGATATGCATTGTATCAAAAAAATGTACAATTTGTAGCCACTCATAGTAAGGAAACCTACTAAATTGTCTTGGATAACTTTTCAGTCCCTGTGGACGTCGACCATTAATGCTTGACGACCTTCATGAAGCATATAAGTTAAACAAATTAACGACAATCATTGTCAATTACATCATGAGTAAACACAACACAATATAAAAATATAAATTCAAAACATATCATATATGATAGATAAACAATTTGATATGATGTATAACCTTGATGATTAATTCTATTATATTCCAACTTCCATAGGTGAGGTGTCATTCTTCGTGTTTTTGATGTAGTCTCTTCTTTCCCATTTAAAAGATGTTTTTCAGTAGTTCGATACTTATGATTTCTATGGAGGAATTTCCTATACTCATCAAACACCTACATTCCTAAACTTGTTGAACGGCGAGATTTCATCTTTGGACCACAAATTGGACATGCAGATTTTCCCTTTGTTTGAAGACCTACAAGATCATATATAATTGGATTAAATATGTCAATTTTTATAATTATATATAATGAATAGATTATTTAAAAAAAATGCATGATATCTAATTCATAAAATTAAATATCATTAAAGTGCAGTTGAATGTTATAACATACCACAAAAATGTGTTAGCCCTAGGGCATCATGAATTGTCCATAAAAGCATTGCATGGAATTGAAATTGTCTTTGTTCTATTGGTCTAGAGACTTCATACATAGTGATTCCATTCCATAACTTTAGTAACTTGTCGATAAGAGGCTCGATATATACATTCATATCTTTAACTTGGTACTTACCTAGTTGAATGAACATAAACATTACATAATTATTATAACCATTTTACTGCAATATATATAAATTGTTTTACATGACTATTGAATGAAAAAAATATAGGTCATTATGCAACAAATAAGACAAATGAGATGCTACTACATTAAAGAAAATTGATGTAATAAAATACCTGGAACAATCATTGACAACATTATGCGCTCCCTCTTTATTGACATCTATGGAGGAATGTTATTGTTGATAGCAAAAATAGGCCACACCGAGTAAATAGATCTTAGCTCTCCAAATGGATTGACACCGCTTGCTCCCAATGAAAGCCTCAGATTACGAGGTTCTTCTTTAAAATGTGGCCATTTTTCCTCCATGTCCCTAAATGAAAAACCATCCACAGGAATTTGAAGAATGTCATCTCCACTTCTATTCTATGCATGGTAATCCATAAATTGTGCTAAGCTTTTGCACTTAAATAATCGTTGCATACATGGAATAATGAGAATATAATGAAGAACCTTGTGAGGAACCTTTTTTGTTAGTTGATCTGTTCGATATCTACTGATATGAAATTTCAAGAATTCTATTGCAAATTCATGTTGTTTATGATATATAATATGATCATTGGGACATGCATCTATTGCTTGATACTCCATTCTGATATATTTCATAATGCTAGATAAATATCGATATGAGGGAGATAAAATATTTGATGGTGGTAACAAAAATTCACCAATCAATCTACAACAAAAAATAATTTGTTCATATAGAGAATATTAATGGTACATATTTCATCCTTTATTTACTAGTGATGAACAAACAACAATTAAAATAGATGAAAAAAGATGACATATATGACATACCTTAACATCCGTGAGATTGCTATGTTTGATAAACCATTCATAACCTTCAAGTTCAATAGCAAAAATACAGAAGAGAGAAGAGTTGTCTGAGAGCCTTCATAAAGGGGATCCTATGCCTTCTCAAGTACAGGTAAATCATGAACATCATCAAAGTCATCTCGATCATCATGATCAGCTCTACCACTAAATGTGTCATGGATCAATGTATCTATACCATCATCTTCAATTGTGTTTTCTGGCACATGAGCATCTTCTTCCATAGGATCATTAACTTCATCTTTGATATTCATAGCTCCATGTCTGTTCGCTTGCAAAACCACATTCCCTAGGTCGTGATAATCCATATCATGTTCCCTAGGGTGCCCCACCTTTATAATAATGATAGACACAAATAAACTATGATCATGATCAAGTGATTATATATATATATATATAAAATGTTAAAATGATATAAACATTTACAAATTCAATCAATATAAACACATATAATGAACAACTTACCAATGGACAATAATCATTCCCCCCTTCAATGTGACCATGCTACAAATAATATTTCTCAACTATTATGATTAAAATTTATCTTGTCTTTAAGCCCTTGCAATTATTGCAAGAACAATAACATTTCCCATCACCCTTTCTTTCCAATCTAGCCCTCAATCTATCAAGTGTCTCTTCATTTTGTTTTGGACTAATATTATCTGACATGATTTTTCTTTACCAAGCTTGACTATTTAGATCTTAAAAAAATATCAAACTCACACTCCAATAATTTGTATTCATAGATAGGTAACAAAATCTAATAATTCTGATATTTTACACCAAAAAAATTTGGCATGCAACCACCCCTGCAAAAGAGAAGATAGTTTGAAGTTAATGACCCCATAAAATACTTTAAAATGCTAATTCCAAAACTTATTAAATTCTGATTTTACTGTGATTTCCAACCGTTAGACTCTTAAAATTAGAATATTGAACTTGATTGCAAACTTCCTACAATGATGGAGGTAGCGAGCTAGTAAGAGAAAGTGACCCATTCCTAAGGAGAAACAAGTCGGAATCATCATAGCTAATGTCAATACGGATTTATCCTTTTAGTTTAAGATGTAATGTGTCACTTCTTATGATGAGCTTATCCCTAGGGCCCTCAAGATTGAGAGAGCCCTAATTGCACAAGGAAGCACACACTAGTAGAATTTGGCAAATAAATGACTAGGTGACAAACTTTTAGTCACAACAATTAAAAATGACTAAATTCTGCTCATTTTTTGCAACTCAGCTATAAATGAGTAAATAAATTACTAGTTTGGTTATTGATTAAAAAATATTTACTCACATAAATAAAAATGACTAAATAGTTAGAAATTTATTTACTCACAATCCATTTGAATAAATCATTTAAGGAATTAAGAATAAATCCCGCCAAAATACTCTAAAACTTTAATAAACATACCCTAAAACTTCTATCAAAATCTTATTTTCAGGCGTAGCCCACCAGATGGAGTTTTCATTTTAATAAACATACTCTAAAACCTTCGTGAAAACATTATTTTCAAGCATAGAACGCCAAAATGGAGAAGTGTTTCAGTAAAGAATGATAGAGAATGGTGAGGAGATGTGCGTGAAAGGAGGCACATGATTCATTGTTTCTTATCTCATTCCTACTTTGCTCAACAAATCTTACATTGTTCCCACTACTATTTGTAATCTAGGTATTTACTTGACATATATTTGCATAATCTCAAATTCCTTCATAATATTTTGAAGTACCAATGTATCCTATATAGGGTTTATAATGATTTCTTTTAATTAAAAAAATAAATAAATGATGTATTTCCCTATAATTAGATAATGTGGAGATCTCCTAAATCTGCCCCAGCACACTATCCTCTTTGGCACTGTATTCATTACTCCAACTACTAGGGTTTTGCATGTGACATCTTTAATATCTTCATGATCGTGGATTTTAAATAGATCTCAGTCTTTGCTTTAATCCTTTTCATGGTAACCCTTAAGTTCCATAATCCACCTTCAATATCTTCTAAGAACATTGTCTTAGGCTAGACTACATAGTATGCATATAAAGAAAGTTCTTCATACCTTCCATTGTTCCAAACCACCACTCACTGCTTTGCTTAAAATGTTGCCTCCATAAGCACAATAGCATGTTTTAAAATCATTGTTGTCAGTGATTGACCATTAAGGTCACCACTTTCATCAAGATACAATGAAATTTTTGTCTTCAAACTCAAGGCATTATGCAAGATAACATTGTGAATTGTTTATTGTGTATGATTTTATTTTCTAACATATTTAATGTTTTGCTAACTTCCTTTAAGACTGGGTATTACACCCTCAGCTGCAATCTCAAACAGCTCACTCACTATCACTTGAAGATTCCTTTCATGAACATCCTTCTATAAAATAAAACTATGCCCTATAGACTGCCTACTTACTACATGGGACTCATTGTTTCATGGTATTGTAGATCTTAAGATCCTTCAACCTTATTAACACTACTTCACAGTCCACAAGGTATTATTCACTATTCTCCCATCTTTGATGAGTCTCAAAACACTGTTGAAGCATGCAATCCACTACCTCCATTATACATTAATGGCTAAGAAGAAACATTGAACCTATCATTACCACTGCTACCTCATTTGGAAAATCATTCCCTAATTGCATTTTCCTTGTCTAACACTACCAAAAGCATTTGAAAAACCCTTAAGGTCAACAAGGGGGTAAGGCAACTCACTGTTAAAATCTCCACTTTACTATGCAAGGTTTGAGCTTTATTATCTTGTCACTGCTCAGCCTCTTTTTGACTATCACATCTCAAGTGACTATCATTCTTCTTACTATAGATTGCATTTACAAATTTCACTAAGCTACATAGTGTGCTTGTTATTTGCTACAATCTTTAGATTTCAAGATTTTGTTATTAGCTACAATGTCTCAATCTTTCTGGTATCGCAACCTCACTAATCTACTAGAGTGATTCTTTATGCTTCTACGGAGGCCTAAGGTTTTTACCCTAATCATGCTCTTACCAATGCTTTTGTTGGTATTAAAAAACAACCTTAAATCTTGGGTCAGAAAATTAGTTGTCTTGACAAAGTTGTGGTATGATCTTGGATTGTATCCTAGAGTGTTTGGGAAGCTTGTGTTTGATCATTAAGGTATGTATACCTGATTAGGGAAATGTATCCTATATAGCATGGGTCTTGCTCTAATACTTTCCATAATGGTTATTAGCATATCACATTATTATAGTTTGCGGTAACCCAAGATTGCATTCAAGTATGTAACAAACTTGGTTTGTAGTTTAAGGTATACAATTTTAAGTAACATTTATAAGGTTTAGAAAATATTGACCACTCTCTAGAATAGCCCATTAAAAATGGGTTGTTCTTGAATGCACTAAATAATTGATATAACACAACCACTCTACATATCAACCAGAGTTATAGGCTCTTTATTGCAGCAAGAGGTAATCACTCTTGGATCATGCTATAACTACATCGTAACCTATTAAACTTGAGACAACCTGGATGCACCCAATGATGATTGACACCTACATGATACAACCTAAATTAACTACATTATATGAGTGCTTCCATTTCTAGCACAACATAGCCACATTAAACTTGGGTCACACATGAATGCATCATGTATTTGTTATAGCACAACTGTGCCACATGACCAATAGAGTTATGGATCACATAATTACAGTCACAAGAATCCATTCCTTGGTTGTGATCTTATGGTGATTCCACACAACAAAATTTGGACATGAAATTCTCAAAACCATAAACCTCTAAAAATGAAATCTAATGAGATGTTGCTTTAAAATATGATTTTCAAACCCAGACCTACAAATCTGACTTCACAACTAAATTCTGCAAAAAGACAATGACTACCCTCAACCTGGCGATATCTTCTTGAATTTTTTCTGACTTTTCCCAATAAAATCATCCTTAGTTCTCCACAAACTGTCTCAAGTAGAGAAAAACACTGTCACAATAAATCAATGAACTCACTTTTCTTTATGTTAGCCACAATTTGATTTTTTTCTTATTTTTCATGTTTGTCAAAATTTCGACGAAACTGCTAGTCAAAATTTTGAAAAAACCTAGGTTCGTCGAAATTTTGACGAACGTCAGGGATAAAATCTTAAAAATTGAAAATTACACATCAAATTTTACAAGCACCCGATGATACATCAAATTATACATATTTCGTCAAAAAAAATTGTTGGATTTTGCAGTCAAATGAGTTAGTGTGACAAAATTTGGGTACATGGTGGTGAAATTTAGTGTTTGTTGTACTTCATTGTAAATTGTATACACCTTAGACTCTACCTCCCTTTTTTCATCCTTCATTTCTCGCTTTTGGATCCTGAGGGCTTGCGATTCCTTTGTAGCATCACCCTGCACTATGAATTGTCCTGATGATTGAACTAGCCCACCTACAATAGGTGCACCAAGAGGTAGGGAAAAAGGGAATACAAGTGTGGAAGGCCCCTGCATTTTCTTTGGTGGGAGATTAATAGTTTTTGGGGAGAAAAAGGGAACCTTCCATAGTTCGGTTTGTGAACCGATGAAAGGGCTCATCATTTGTTGTGGTGATGGGATAGTCATAATCAAGTCTGTTTGCTAGGAAAACTAGGTTAGACCCGAGGTAGCAATAGAAATAGGGGTACCCATGGTGCCTAAGACTTCAGAAAGAGAGGGGAGGAGAGATTGAGGCGTGATAGCTAGGGTTAAGGTTCACATAGGCATTAAGATAGATGTCCTTGTCTGGGTGAATTCAGAGAAACCTCCTGCAATAATTGTGGTAGGGGTAGCAAAGGTAGGGATGACACTTGCAGTAATGGGCATTGTGGGAATGGAAAAGGACACTAAAGAGTGAGAAGTGAGAAAAGGAGGAGCAAACGTTACCTACTAACTAGAGGTTGGCAGTGCTCTGCTTGTCGTTGGCTGCTCACTCACTACAAATTGTTGGCTCGCTATGAATCCTTGTGATCCTTCTCCCATAATAGCATCAGTGTGTTGTCATTTAGGGGGCGAGTAGTCTTCAATCTCCACAGTTTCTACTTGTTGTGGTTGGGACCCCCTTGTTGCTTTGAAGGTCCAGGTAAGCATTCGCAAAGCCCTTGATATATTTAGTCACACATTTGAAGTGACATAGGAAGACTGCCTTGTTGGCTTCCTCTTTCCTTGAGCGGAGGATGTCTATGTATCAACCTCCTCCTCTACTTTCTCTTCTTCTTCGTTGAGGTCATTTCCTTTGCTAGTGCTTGAGTCAGAAGTAGGATTCTCCTCATCCCACAAGATACCAAATTCTTCATCATCTGACATGCTTTCATAAGGTGCATTGAGTTTTTTTGTCTCCTGGCAATATATCTAGAAGGCTATGATCCTTTCTATAGTCCATTCTTCTTCATTTCTCAATTTATTGTACATGGCTTTTCCCATTTTGATGTTCTCATCATAGTCTGCCTCAGTGAAATAGAACTTATGCCATGGTGTCCTATTGTCTTATGTGGGAATATGAATCAGGTCGACCAATAATTCATCTTCATCCTCTAGCAGGTTGTTCCAGCTCTCCCAGTAAGGCCAAGGGCTGTGAGTTACCTTGAGATGCTCATATGGAAGATCATTGAAAGGGTTGTAATCCCATTTTTCACATATCATTACCAACCCTCAATGAGCTAGCTTATCCTGCAGTAGCGGGTATGTCTACTTCTTTTTCATGGCCACTATTTTGAAACTCTATAGATAGGTGAAGAATCCCTTCCTCTTGACCTTTTTCCCACTAAAAAAGGTAATATCAATAATGCACACCTACTAGAAAAATTCAAGGGTTGGCACTCGATTAGTCCCACATGTGAGAAGGTGAAATGGTTTTTCAGTGAAACCTCACATTCAAATTAATGTCAAATCCACTCCAAATAACCAATCAGATCTGGGAATGAAGTTCTACATATACTCTATCTGCGTCAGAGTAAGACGATTATTACTATCCTCTCTTTGAAAATCTTACAAAATCGGAGTCAAGAAATAATCCAAAAATGCATAATAATAAAAAGTGGAAGAGGAGAGGAGTCCAGATAGAAACTGGCTTTCTTCTATTCCTTGTGTCAAAAATAGATAATTTCACCTACCTATCAAAGAAATCAAGTTCTGATGCAAAAATATATGGGTGACATAGGAAAGAAATTTGAACTTTTGCTCAGCTTGGTAATTGTTGATCTACTCTATCATTTTCTTTGCAAGGTACTCTACAAAATCATAACAAAAATAAGATTGTTGTATGTGAAACTAGAAACTTGGGCCTAATTGAAATGCGTGCACCTCCTTGTTGGTGTCTAGACCAAAATAAAAATCCATCATTGAAAAAGAATCTTGTAGGTATTTTGGGAAAGCACTTTGTTGTGCCAGAATTCTTGGTGGTTTCCACTGCTCTGCCTGAATCCTTTGGATTTCTTCGTTATAAGAATCCACAACCTTATTCTTGGTGCTCCATATATGATTTCCCTATGTAGGAGTGAATGCCTCCATTGGTATCCCTCTGCTCTTATGATTAGAAATACACAACATATTCTAGATGGCTACTAGAGTGATGTTAACCAATAGGGTTTGGCCCTTGATGGTGTTAGTATTTGGGTTGAAATGCTTAATAGGTGCATTAACCAATTCTAGGCAGTAGTGCACCAATGGGACCATATATTGAGGGAGCCCACTAGACCATACCTTATTTTCCATTGATATTGCCTTTTTGGACATCTTGATTATTTTGTAGGCTGCTTTCCTCAATCCTTTAGGGTTCCTTACAAGAAAGGGATCATGAATATTATCCCAGTCTTCCTAAATTAGGCTTTGGTCTCTATAGATTTTGGGCCTATCCAACTCTTTTGTGTTTTCCCACATTGTCTTGTTAGGAATACTTGGTGTGGCATACGAAATGTTTTCAAAAATATTGACAACTAGTGCCCTTTGCATGACTACAAATAATATTTTTGTTTCCCCTCCCTGTAATTCCTAACTTGAACTTTCTGCCATTTTTCTTTGCCGGAAACTTTTTCTAGCTTGAAAATTTTTACAACTTTACCTCAACTCTGGCTGTGCACTAGAAATCGCTTTTGTTCTAGGTAGCATATTTTAAAAAACCTTTTAAGTGCTCAAAAAATTTGTATGCACCACTTAGCTATTTTATCTCAAGGTGGGAGATGGGAGATACCTTTTTGCATTTAATTCGGCATGTACCGCCAACCCTTGGCTTGTGCGAGATGAATCAATTACCATTTTGATATGACAAGAATTCATAATTACAATTAGCAACCATATTGTACAACATGATTTTCTTGGAACTTGAGCTAATGCTTTGCTAGCAGCTTAAGCATTCATATGCGTTGGCAATTAATATCCCAAAAGGAATGATTAAGCCAAAGATGAGATCAACATTTGAAAAGAAATGAGCTCTACCTTGGAATAAGCAAAACACTTGGAGAATGACACCTCGTTCCCTGGCCATGCATAACACCACTAATTGTTTCCACCATCTTAGGCTAATTAATTAGCCCTTATTAGTTTTACATGTAGCAAACCGTACTCAGCAGACACAACTGGGTGGGAAATTCAAGCAAACTCAGGCATAGCTTTCAAGTTGGTACTTGATTAGCATCACATTTATGGTAAGCAAATTACCACACATTTGCTTGCTTTTACTATTAATAGGCATCTAAGTAGTAGTGAAATCACGCTTAGCGATTAGAGAAAATCTGGTAGTAGGTCATTGGTTTAGTAGTTTGGAATTTGCAGTGCACAATGTTTTCATAGGCTAGACGTATGCACTTTGTAGAGATAGTTTCAGGCTAGTTGTAGAGCGATTTCCAACATGAATACTCCAATTAGGCTAGTGTGTCACAAGTATGAGACTGCCTTCCTAGGTAAGATTTCTACTAAGTTTTTGAAGAGGGTGACAAAAAATAAGCACTCACTGACTATTATAGCCATCAAATGGGCTTTGGGATGGGATGTTCTTGAATACAAGGAAAAGTATCAAGTTAATATTGATGTGTGCTCACACTTTGTCACCTCCATGCTAGATATAGGAATTCCTAACCCTCTGATTCTTCATCTTGTGAAAGAAATATTTCCTCAGAAGTACCTGAATGGCCTTTGAGAGGTAGTGGTAAATGGTGCATATGGTGGAGGCATACCGACAATGAGCGACCTATGAAGGTTCATACAAGAGGACGTGGTTGTGTTGTGGCTGCCATTTCTAAGTGGTTTTCGCCTCCAGTTTCAAGTTGAGCATCGCTAGTAGGTCACTCAAGCCTGGCATTTCCTATTTCACATCTACAACATGGTACCATTTTATGACATCAACTAGTACATGGACTTTAGAAACCTTGTGTTCCCTTTGCCTTTGGCCGTTGCTCCTACTAATGATGTTGCTGACGATGATGCCCTTATGGATGAAGATGTCATGGATTTTTCTATTGATGCATCCATTTTTGTTGCTTATGATGTGGACTAAGACTAAAGTGCTTTTCTCTATTTTTTTTAAAAAACTTGTAGCAATTTCCCTGTATTTTGTATACATGTCTAGAAAGATGTTTTTTTGTAATATATATATGAAAGAAGTATAATAGAACTAGATATTCTTTTAGAAGTGTGGCCCTTGAACCATTTTGACAATGTAAATACCAAAGCACATGCATCATGAAAATATATCTTTATATAACCATCTTGTTGTCTATTTTGGCTTTTCCAATTGGGTCATCTTTTCCTTTTCAGCATGTATGTATGAATTCAATTTTGCATGTGGGTGTTTAATTTTTTGCTCCTTTCAACTATGATTTTACTTCCTTACTCTTTGCAATCAATGGGTTACCTATTCCTTTCCACCTCGAACCACAAAATAAAATAAAAATACCATCAACAAAACAAAAAGGGAAAGAAGGGAAAAATATTATAGACATTCACATCGGTAGGGTAGCAAGCTTAATTAAATAGTTTCAAGTCAATTTCATTGACCAAAATTCCTAGCACTTCTTTTTCCATAGTTTCTAACTCATATTCATTATGCTCTTTGCATTGAATTATTCTAAACCGGCCTTCCCAACAGCTATCAAACTTCCCATGCTGACCCAGCTTCACAACCCTCTCATTAAATTTTACCACTAAGTCTTCGCACTTTAAACCTTGATCAGATGCTTTCTTGTCAAACCACCTTTTAACCACTTGTTGGTGGTTAGTCATGGCTATTAGGGACTTTCCCCTTTTCTCTTGTACTTCTAGCAACTCGACTAACCACACCTCCATTGCGCTATTTTGTTCCACCTCGAGAGATTTTAGCAATTGTAGCACTCGAATCTCCATAGAGATAGACAATAACACCTCTCTTCCATATACTAGGTCATATGGTGAAGTCTTGAGGACTTGTTTAGGAGTGATCTAGTCTACCCAGAGCATTGTTCAGAGGTTTTTATGATATTCCCTTTGGTATTTTGACCTGATTCTTTTGAAGAGTTAGACCAAATTCTTGTTTGTCGACTCGGCTAAGTCGATCCCATGTGGGTAGTAGTTTGATGATGTTCCAAGGAATATGCCATGCATAAGTGCAAATTGACTTACCTTAGATCCCAAGAAAGCTTTAGCATTGTCGGAGATGATAGTTTTGTGTGCAACAAATCTCATCACCAGTTCTTCTAGGAAATCCACTATCTTTTTCTGTCTCATTTTTTAGTGGCACGACTTCAGTCCATCTTGTGAAGTAGTCAGTGGCCATCAAGATCCATTTATGTCATGTTTTGGAGGCTGGGTTGATCATTATGAAGAAGTCCAAACCCCCTTGTGCAAATGGCTCATCAACCACTACTAGATTGAGAGGCATTGCAAAATTCTTTCTTCTTCCTATGAAGAACTTACATTGCTTGCAAGTTTTCACCAAGGAGTAGGAATCATTGAATAGCATCAGCCAAAAGTACCCCACACACAAGATTTTGATGGTGGTTGTCTTTGTAGAGAAATGCCCGCCCATAGAACTTCTATAGTAAGTGTCAAGGATCCTTTTTGCTTGCTCTGTGGTAACACACTGCAACAGAATGCCATTAAAAATTCTCTTGAATAGGATCCCTTCAATAAGCACATATCCATTGGTTTGTAGTCGGTAGAATCTCCTCTTCTAAGAAGGAAGGCCTGGCAAATACTTTCCTATATGCATAAATCCCATTCTATCTGCTAGCCAACAACCTTTAGAGTCTGACTCATTCATTAGGACTAGCTCCAGCTACTCTTCTTCAATGGCCATTTCTTCATCACATGCAAGGTATTCGCACAACCCTCTTCCCCGAACGGTCCTGGTAGGCTTAACCTCAATGTCATATTTGAGGATCTTGGTAATCCAATTGGCTCTTTTCTCGGTGATCTCTCCTTCCACAATGTATTCATACATGCTAGAATGTGCAACATAGACAATCACCTTATTGCATGATATTAAGTGTCAGAATTTCTTGAGCCCCTTAACTATTGCAAACACTTGCCTCTCTACAAAGTTGTAATTTTTTCTCATATTCCTTCAGGGTCCAGGAGTGAAATGCTATTAGATGTTCTCCCTTTCCCTCATCATCTTTTGAGTTAATATAGTAGCAATGCTTGAATTGCTACTTAATGCATACATTATGAAGTCCTTTGATAGGTCTGAATTGATCAGAATAGGAGCGAAGGAAATCACATCCTTGACTTTCTCAAAGGATTTTTTGGCTTCCTTCATCCATTTAAATGTTTGATCCTTTTTCAACATCAGGGTAATTAGCCTAAATATTCCTACAAAATCAAATATAGATTTGCTAAAAAAATTCACCTTTCCCAAGAAGGACTGGATGCCTTTCTTGTTGACCAAAAGGGGAAGTTCTTTGATTTCTTTCACCCACTCAAGATCAATTAAAATTTCTTCTTTGGACACCATGTGCCCCAATAGCTTTTCTTGTGAAACTCCAAAGACACATTTTTTATGGGTTCAGGAATATCCCCAACTCCTAGCATTTCTTGAAAACCATCTCAAGGTGATGAAAATGATCATCTTTGGATTTGGACAACACTGTCAAATCATCCAAATATATTAGGATAATCTTGTTAATTAGTTCACTAAAAGTGATGTCCATTGCTCGCTGGAAGATGGCTCCTATGTTTGAGAGGCCGAATGGCATCTTAGCATATGAAAGCATTCCCCACTTTCCAATGAATGTTGTCTTAAATTGATCCTCTTCTTTAACCCATATATGATTGTAACTGGAGAAGCCATCAAACAGGGAGAACATCTCCAATCCTACCACCATTTGCAAGATTGACTCCATTGAAGGTAGTGGGTAACGATCCTTCAAGGATGCTCTGTTTAGGTCTCAAAAGTCCACACATAGGTGGATATCTCTATTATTTTTTTGGACAAGGACCAAATTGGATACCCACATGCTATGCTTGATTGAGAAGACAATCTACAACTAGATTAGCTTTGTTAATTCTTGCACCATTAGTGCTTCAATCTTGGGATTCACTAGACTATATTTTTGGCAGACTGGTTTGGCACCTTCCGCCAACTCTATTGTGTGTTGAATGATATCGAGATCATATCCCATGAGGTCATCATATAACTAGGCCACCACTCCATATTTTTCACAAAATTCAATAATCGTTTCTTTATCGTGATGTGGGACATCCTTCTCAACTTTGAACTTTCTTCCATCTCTGACCTAAATTTCCACAGTCACCCTTTTCTGCTATAAACTTTTGTCTGTCATTTTTTGCATCATCACAATAAAAAATATTCTTGAGAGTGACCAATCCCTTTAGAAGCTTGTTTGATTTTAGATGAATAATTTTTCCTTCATAAGCTTCAGCAATCTTTCTAGTTGAAGTTGGTCATCAAATTCTCATGA
This sequence comes from Sequoia sempervirens, assembly GCA_007258455.2. Classification (NCBI taxonomy): domain Eukaryota; kingdom Viridiplantae; phylum Streptophyta; class Pinopsida; order Cupressales; family Cupressaceae; genus Sequoia; species Sequoia sempervirens. Next base: position 672,799,928 of record VDFB02000003.1, on the reverse strand, counting down.
CTTCTAGATGAGGGTGATCCCATAATAGTGGTTTACAATTTTTGGCCAAACTGGACACTGAAGTTATTATTTTTAACTAAATTTTCACATTCGGGCACCTATAGCGGCTAAACCATGAGGAATTTGAAGATGGTGTAAACTAGAGTCTCATCAAATTTTTTTTGTAAATTCTAAAAATATTTTTTTCAAAATTTTTGGAATCAAATTGCACTTCTTTTTCCATCTCCCACGAAAATTGATTTTTTTCAGAAAACAACATTTTTAAAAAGTGATGCACACCGTATAATGCATAATTTTTTTCCATGAAGGATAAAATTCTAATTCTTTCAAATTTAGATTTGTAACTCTGATATCTAGTGCTTCCACTTGGTTAGATAGTTTTTTATTGAATATTTTTTCCTTAATCAAGTTTCAAAGTCAAACAAATTACAATTCAGGCATAGCGCAACTGTATAATGTAACTTGTTTTGTATATGTCAAAATTTTATTTTATTTTTTTTGTTGGATCAAGGACTTCAATATCTGGTGCACTCATATGTTGCAAATTTTTTTTTGATAATCTTCTATTTTTCCACATGTGAAGAACAGAGAAATTCATTTTTGATGAAAAACATATGTTTAATAAAACTTAAAAAACAAATACATAACAAAACCAAAACATATTCAAATTATATTCATTGGATAGCTTGTTCTGAGGAATACCATAATCATTTAAAATAAATTTTAAATGAATTCATTTGATCCCCCAAAAGCTAAATCAAAAGTTATTTTTTATCAACATTTTGATAGGTGTAAAGGAGACACATTTATAGGTATGGTTTAAAACTAGTGAGGTACTATCCAAGGGGGTTTGATCTAAGGTGATTTGATCAAACCCTCTTCAATTGGAATCCTTAAAATGGAACTTTTTAATGCTTAAATCATTATATTTTCTAAAAATATGTGATTTCAGCTAAAATTCGTTCCTCTCAGGAATTGTAAACCACTATTGTGACAGCACCCATGAACAAGGCAATGTGTTCATCAGTATCAAATACTTGCTAGCTTTGGTCATTATCTAGAATCACCGGTCAGACTATTACTCATACAAAGTGTTTGTTGTGAATGAGATCAGAGGAAGGTTCAAACTAGGATGTGATTGATGCCATGCAATCTGCATCTGTATTCTATTCTCAAGTTAGCATCTGAATGTTGAAAACTTCAAAACCCTCAATCAGGTCTCAAACTTGATTTCTATAGGATTGCATGTGGACATTCTTGGCCACAAAAATTCCTTGGACTCGATTGACTACTACTTTGAAATATCTGAACAACATTAATTTCTTTATGCCCATCTATTATGTAAGGCTGATACCTTGCACTAGTCCTTCGTATTTAGCTTCATTGTTCAAGCAAGTGAACTAGAAGCGGAAAGACCTTAGTGTCTTTTCATTCTGTGGGGACATTAAACATATCCCAGATCTTGCGCCATTTTTGCATCTTGCTTCATCAAAATGCAACATCCATTACTCTGAGGCTTGACCATTCTCTAGTTTTCTAATGAACTTTAAGGGCACAAGATCTTCATCATAGATAACATAGGTTCCCAACTCGATAGCATGGTAGTTTCCAAAAGGATCGATATCCATATGTTCACTTAATAGAACATCTTCTTGATTGGTACGATCTCTGATCACCTTTTCATCTTCTAGTAGCTCAGTGTAATACAATTTTTTCTTGGTCATAAAAATATGAGTTTCCTCAAAGTTGATCATGGCCTCTATGGTCACATGTTCCGAATGTAGAGCTTCAGATTATATCTTCATTTTCACATTGCGCTTGGTCTTGAGAATCATGTGCAACCAATCTAGGGATAGATATCTTCCCACCTTTGAAGTAAATTCTCAAGATAGACAAAGGCCAAACATGGGGGAAACATCAATGATCATTGTATCTTGCAACACCTTGATGCTAGGGCAAAAAAATAGAGTCAAGGGAAGATCCTTGATGAGATAAAAAGTTTCAACTCTATTTCCATCAAGCTGCATCACTCCCTTTTTTAAAGGTTCATAACTAAGCCCCAAAGCTTCAGCTATCTATTTAGGCATAACTGTGGTGCTAGCACTAGAGTCAATCATGGAATTGTTCAATAACTTCTCTCACAATAAGCGTTAGGAGGAAGGGTTTAGGTTTTAGGTTATCTCTTACCTTGGCGGGAGCTTGCACTGTGCTATTTGTGAGAACTTGGCTGGAGGTGATTGATCAACAACCTTTCCATTGAGCAATTTCTCCTTTGGTTCAATGATTAGATTCTCCTAGAGTGCCTTTTGTAGTAATGTATTCTATTATGGGATAGCTAATATATCCCAAAGAGACACATTAGTAGATGATTTCTTTAGCTATTCCACCACATTGAAGAGTGGTAGATTTATAGATTTCTACTCCTTTAATCTTTTTATAACAACTTCCCTCCATGGCTGACATTGTGCCACCATGGCAAAGGTGCTTGGTGTTGGGTCAGAAGCACTTTTAGGTTGTGGGCTGAATATTTGCAGGACAACTAGCTCACCCATGAATCTCCTCTTCGATTGAGTGTTGTAATTAGATTGTACTTGTAGTGTTTTAGATGCAGATGCATCATTAGAAAACACTAATTCTTCTTCTTCCATCCATGAGAAGAGTGAGTGATCAGGAGAGATGTATGGTTCTTTCTCTAGTGACATCCTTTTCATTTGTGCGATGAGCACTACATTGTCCATTTGTGAAGAGGTACATGCATAGCTTCCAGGGTCTGATATTGTGGGTTGACTATGTTGCTTCGCTACCTATTGTTGTAGGTTGTCACGCAAATAGTTTCAGGGCATGTTTGAATCACCGCAAGGGAAGCACTAGGGGTTGGTGTCATCCACTAAATTGTTCTACCCTTCGGTCAACTCTTTATTCAAGCTTAGGTTGGTGCTTTGCAACAGAGTGGGTACCAACACTATATGATTTATTTTTTATGTCTGCAGATTTGTGTGGCTTCCTCGTTGGAACTTGTTTTGTTGGTAAGAGGACCTTTTTCCTTGATAATTCTGGTAGGTAGGATTTGGAGGTATGTCTTGGTTGCACTTGATAATGATTATCTCATTAATAATAGTCTATAACATTTTCTTGAACTCACTCATCTCCTCCTTTGAAGAGCCGGTTGTAGAGGCAACATGCTGTGGCATGCTCAGATACATGTACATGGATTGAGGAGGAGCTGATGCACTGGTAGAAGGAATCTCCTAAGTAGGAACTAATATTTCTAGGAAAATAGGAATGATGGGCTGAGGTGGCAATTTCCTGGTGTTTATCAAATTGTTCTCCACTTTGATAGCGACGCTATATGTGCCTGTTAGTGTGGTTTCATCGAGAGACTAGATCATCATGGAAATGTTAGTGTTGATAGATTTCAAATAGAACATAAATGTCAGATTAGGTAGTGGGCATATATCAACTTGAGCCCTCTGCCAGCTTGTATGGAATCGAGCATGGAAGTCAGCCATGGCTTCGTGTAGGTCTCGTTTTATGACCGATAACTGATAATATAGTGAGGATCGATCTCCTTTGTTTGATAATATCTAGTAAAAAGGATCCCCGAGATCATCCCAGGTACTGATAGTGTTTTCTTGTAGATTCTAGTACCAATCTAGTGCCTTGCCTCTGAAAGAGGTGGCAAGCAACCTTAGCGCTATATTTTGGTCTATAAAGCGATGTACCAAACATAAGTCTGTAACATCTTGTAGATGTTTGGATGGTGTTATTGAACCATCTCTGGTGAATTTAGGTATACCCTTGAGGGCATAAACTAGGATAGCGGCCCAAATAGTAGGCACTACTAGTGCAAAAAAGGGGCTTCCAGTGTCCCATGCCACATAATTTCTATTAGCAGCTGGAAACATGGCTAGCAGAAAGGGAGGAGGAAGTGAAACATTCACTAATTGGGTGACAGGTTGTACTATCACTAATGGTGGTACTAATAAACAAGGATTATTTACTATTTGGGACCTAGTAATAGGGGGAAGGCTCATACACCCTTCTAAAAATTAGATTCGTTTAAGCTTAGTCCCACTAGGCATGCTAGGAAAAGGAAAAAAAATTGATGCCAAAAATTGGAATTGTAACAACCCTTTGTGGGAAACTCAGTTTATGGGGGATTTATTGCACTAAATTGATTGACCTCTAGATTTTTAAAGAAGTCTACTTCTTCTGTAATTGGGGTTTTGGAATGGGAAAAGGAAACATATATAAACATAAAGAATCTAACTAAGGTGATGTGCCATAATTTAGATAAAAGGCATGATAAACCTATATTTTGGATATGGTCTAAGGGCTCGCTTCACAATTTACTATGTCCTAGAATAACAATAAGTAAGGATTACAACATGAATAGCTCATTCAATGACATAAAACAATTATCACACCCATTCACTGAAAAGAAGAGTTAAAAGACATGATGTATACTAGTAAACTTGCATTCAAATTATAGAACTACAAAAAATAAACCATTCAAACAATAATGGCACAGTGTAAAGTTTAAAAATAGCATAAGAAAACAAAGAGGCCAAACAATGGCACAGTCTATTAGTTCTTGCAATAATCTAAACAATAAAAGGCCCGTGTTTATCAAAAAATCATGTAATTCTTAAACTACTGGAACTTGAAAAACATATATCATGTAATCTTCAAACTCTAAACCACTCTTTAAAAGAAGAGAGTAGTATATATAGCAAGCCTCCCACCACTGGTGAGCAACAACTAAAAATATTCAGAATCTTGAGCATTGATGTAGCGGAAATGATTACCCTCAACCATTGCAATAGAAAAGGTTTGGGCCATAGCACTTGGTTGCTCCCGATTCAGGTGCATCCCCTATGAATGATGGTAGTGGTCCTAGAAAAATCTTGTACAAACAAGTGTCACCTCCTCATATAGGAAGTTTGAACATGTGGTAGCATATCATAGCCAATATTTCACTTCATCCCCTATGTTGAAGAAGCATACACTAAAGAAACACGTGGCAGCATTTCGCTACCCATGATCGATCTTTCCTTCCTTCATTGAAAGCTTGCACTAAGATGACATGTAGAAAAAAATTTCACTATAGAAACTGCCTATGGGGTCCACCAAATCTTTATGCGAATGGGATCCATGTGGAATGTGTGTGCAAACTGATGAGGAAATGAAGGGAAGCAATCAAAATAACTTGCAGTGAAGACACATGGGAGCATAGCGGGGGCCAATAGAAGAGTAAGGAGAAAATTCCTTCAGAGAGTGATAAGTGGACAAGTGGTAGAGTGCATGATTATTTTCAAAAAGGGGCCAATGATATTCATATGAAGGCATGGGCTAGCACTTAGCCAAAAACAAAACTCAGAGGGAGCATGGTGAATTTTGTATTCACACTAACATTGTCAATAATGATGTTGGATGGTATACCATACCAAGATATGATATGATATATGATAAATTTTTCTATTTGAGTGCCAACAATGAGGGTAAGAGGATTGTTGCAACCCACTTTATAAAGAACTCATCAATGGTGATATTTAACATGTGGCCATTTGATGAGGGGGATATATCTTACCAACTAAATCAAGACGCCATTGAGAAAGGGCCAAGGCTATGTGATTGGTTTCAATGATTGCAATGACACATGGATGAGATATCCATGTTGTTGACAAGCCAAAAGTATCTTGACATATTTACAAGTTTCATGCTCTTTGGCTAGCCAATACTATTCCATTCTTTGTAGTTTCTTGGGAAGTACCATTATGTTGAAAGTATGCTATTGGTTTTGTTATTGATATCAATAGTATAGAGATTGTTGGAGATTGCAAGTGTTGGAGTTGTTGATGGTACTTCCATTAGTGTTGTAAGTATGGATGCTAGTATAGAAGGTGTTATGGTTATTCCATCAGAGTTTTCATTAATGTATTGTATGGTTGTGATGGATATAAGTGTTGTAGTTGCAATTAGTTTACTTTATTCACAAGTGCTTTTACGAAAATTTGAATAAAAGAGTGTACAATGTGATAGAGGTGTGCTCAGTGTTGGGTTCTACATTTCTTCTTGTTTTAATTTATGCTTGTGCGATCTTGATATAATGATTAGAGGTGTTCAACATTTCTATATCTAGAGTTTTAGGTTTTGTACCATGCAATAGTGAAAGTTGTGTTTGACAGTTTGTTCATCTATGTAGAAGGTTATCGAGAAGAAATGTGATTGCTTTGTATTTCTCCATAGTGAGGTTTATTGTCTTGTAGATTTGGGAATGAGCTTATATTATTTATATTGATCTTCCCTTAGATTTTCTAGTGTTTATTTTCTCTGCAAGTTCAAGTCTTATGTTGTAATTCAGTGCTAGTGCATTCAAGTGTGCAAGATGAAAGTAATCTTTGTTTTAGGTGGTTGTGGCAATGTTTCAGAATATCCTAATGATGCTAGAATATTTTGAGATGTTATGTGGATACTCTAAAGTATTTTTGGTATTTTATGCATGTTGTCTTAAGAATTGAAGAAGCATGTATGTGGTCACTTGCAATATTAGTTCAGGTTTGGCTGACTTGATATACTAGTGCTATTTGCAAAGGTACTTCATATATTGTGGATGTGTTGAGTTCCATTGTGATATAGATTTTTGTCCTAGTTAACCCTTAGCATGGTCTTCCTTTACTTATTTCTACTATGGAAGTGTTGGAAAAATAAGGACATAAAACTGAGAGGGGGGGTGAATCAGTTGTCACAAAATATTAAACTTTTCAATCTTTACTTAACATTAATCTTAGATCTGATGAATGAATAGTAAACCACAAGCAATCAACACATCAGAAACATAGAGAGCACCAAAAAAAATTTATGTGGAAACCTTGTTAGAGGAAAAACCATGGTGGATGTTAGTCCACAATATTATACCATGTTAAAAGTATAATGAAGATAATAAGGGGAATGCACATTGATTCACACACATTGCCTAGAGCTCATTGGTCAAATAAAAATGGGGCTTACTTCCCAACAATACATAATAGGATTAAATTCGAAGGGTTTGAACTAAGAAAATAGCTTTTGTACAAGCCTAATAATAGTTCTAGTTAAGCTCAGAAAACCTTCTTCACACTTCGCTCAATCTTCTTCTCACTCTTCTCTACAATCGAATGAATAGATCAATTATCACACACTTGCACTATCTCTAGCTTCTCTCACACCACCACACTAACTTTTCTCAACCAATCACTCATATATATATGTATCCTAGAATTACATCAACCTCTTAGTCGACCAAAAAAAAAAAATACAATTACAATGTCGACCCAATTTAACAATTAAATTTTCAATGCGAATTAAGCACTATCGGCCAATAAAATGATGCAACACAAAAAAATATTCATGAGCGTGCAAAACATTCAAATTTTAATATCCAAGGATCCACAACATGTTACCACCATCATGTCGGCCAGGAACAATGAAAACACAAACATGGACAAGAAAAATATTTGACCATGAGCACACCGATCAACACATCCACAAACACCAAGAACTAATAAAGAAGCATCCACAACAACTGAGATTACTAGAATTACACAAACTTCAATTAGGAACACTAACAGATACCATAGAAACACTGTCAGAACACAACACAACCAATTATTCATGCAGACCTATGAAACTTCCAGTAGATGAACTAGATACTCTCAACAATAAAACCTTTAGTCCACAACAACTGATCTACAATGTTTAGAACAAAACACCTTCATGACCTTTACTATTCCACTGGCAACCTGCAACTCTTCTTTTAACAATTTTCTTAGTATCCTCAACATATATGACCTTCAATATAATAATGCTAATAGTGTTGACATCAACGACAACCACATATCAGCAACACAACCACAATATCCAACAATCTCCCACTTTGGCATTGATGGCAACACATGATGTGAAAAACACCATCAACACAACTCTCAATCAACACTTACTCCCCCTTAGATTCTGACTCTTCTTCCTCAACTTCTACGTGTTCTTCTCCCCACAAGGCTCTTCTCCCCATATAGGCAACAATTTTTCACATAACTCTTCTCCCCCTTTGACATCAATGTTTAAAAGATAAGCATTATCTTCCCACATACAAGCTCTAAACCACATATCTACACATCTGACTACTCTTGAATAGCAGCCACAAAAACATCAATCTAGATCAGAAAATATCTATGAGGCACATAGATTAATGCAAGTAAATGCATCTCTTAGTTTTTATTAGGAGGGGTAATCACCCCTAGCATTTCTCTGAAGTATTCAAAAGTATCCTTCAGAAATGGCTTAGTGAAAATGTCTACAACCTATTCTTTGGTAGGCACATACTCGAGTATGACTTCTTTCTCATTTACTTTCTCCCTCAATAAGTGAAATTTGATTACTATATGCTTAATTTTAGAGTGTAGCACTTGATTTGTCATAGTATATAGCAATAGGCTCTTCAGCATCTATTTCATCCATATCACCTAAGTACATTTGTTTGTAGCAACAATATACTCTACTTCAGTAGTAGATAGACAAATGGAATTATGTTTTTTACTCAACCAAGATACCAGCTTCTTCCCTAGGAAGAAGGCACCACCACTAGTACTCTTCTTGTCATCTACATCTCTTGCCCAATCTACATAAGTATATGCACTCAAAGTGAGGTCATCATCCTTTGGATACCAAAGTCCAAAATCAATTGTTCCTTTCAGATATCTGAAGATTCTCTTAACAGCAGTCACATGTGATTCCTTTGGCTTAACCTAAAATCTAGCAACAATACACACAACATTCATTATGTATGGTATAGTCTAAGTTAAATAGAGTAATCCAACAATCATTGACCTATATCTTGTCTAATTTTCCATAGGAGAGTCATCATTCTATGTTAACTTGCATCCAGTTACCATGGGAGTACCAATTGGCTTTGAGTCTTCCATGCCAAAAATTTTTAGTAGATCTCTCACATATTTGGATTGAGATATGAAAATCTTCTTTTCTAACTGAGTAACTTGCAATCCCAGAAAGAACTTCATTTTTCCAATCATACTCATCTCAAATTCACTCTTCATTTCATCAGGAAACTTCACACACATATTATCATCTCCTCCAAAAATAATGTCATCAACAAAGACCTCAATAATCAACTCTTTTTCATGATCCAACTTGAAATACAAGTCACTATCAACAATATCTTTATTGAATCTAATCTTCAGAAAGTATTTGTCTAATCTAGCATACCAGGCTCTGGGGGATTTCTTAAGTCTATATAGAGCTTCCTTTAATTGAAAAACCATGTCTTCCTTGTCAGTTAGTTGAAATCCATCCAACTATTCAATATAAACTTCTTCTAGTTCTCCATTCAGAAAGGCTAACTTCACATCCATTTGATAGACTCTATAGTTCTTATATGTAGCATAAGCAAGAAATAATATAATATATTCAATCAAGGCTATAGGGGCAAAGGTTTCTTCAAAATCAATACCTTCCATTTGTGAATACGGGTATGTGCAGGATCATCATGGAAAAAACAGGCCCTTAAGTGGCAAAAAATTTAGAAAAATCAGAGTTAGGAAACTTGACGTAAAATTTTGAATAGGTTATCTATATTATTTCAAAAATATGTAAGAATAGAATCTGTAGCAAATTGAATGTAGTTTCTAAACTACTAGGTTTGTTTAAAAAAAAAAATCTATTTGGTGAAAATTTGAAATTTCAATGCAGTGGTACTTAAATTTCAGGGAAAAAATAAGTAGGTGTCTGTCTGACCACCCTAACCACAATAAAATGATAATATATTTTTATAATATTTTAGATAAGTAGAGGACTCATGCACTAATGTGATACATATTTTTTTGTAATTTTTTTCCAAGTAAATAATTAATTATGATTTTTTTATTACAAGTTTTTTAAAAATATAAAAACTCATATGTCTGACCACCTTAACTTGGTCAAAACATTATGAAATTCAAATTTTCTTTTTTTAATCCTATAGTATGCAAAGCATAGAATGTGACACATGTTTTTTATTCAAAAAATGTGATACCATTTGAAAGCTATAGATGTTTTCTAATCAACCTATCAATTAGGACTTTAGTCATAATTTGAGTAGAAAATGAATAATAATTATTTATTAAATTCAAAATAAAGAATAATTTATATCGATGGAAAGCTGAGAATCTCCTTCAAAAACCCTTTTCGTTTCATCAATTTTGGGTTAAAAAATAGTCGTCAGCCACAGACCCATCATATTGCCACTTTTTGGCCCATCATGATCCTGCACATACCCATACCCTTTACATACCAGTCTTGCTTTATTTTGAACCACTTCACCTTGTTCATTCAGCTTTCAAAAAAACCACTTAGTACTAATCACATTTTTGTCTTTAGGTCTAGTAAGAAGTACCCATGTATCATTCTTTTCAATCTACATTAGTTCTTCCTACATAGCTTCCATCTAGTGTTCATCATTGCAAGCTTCATTGACATCTTTAGGTTCAATCTTGGAAATCAAGCAATACTCTTCTGGAATCATTCTTCTAGTTTTCACTCCTTTATTCTTGTCTCCTATAATTTGATTTTCAGAATAATTTATCTTTACATACGTTGGAACTTTAGGACTTTCTTGGGCTTTTGGTTCTTTTGTTCTTTCTTTTGCACTTGCACTTGTTTTTGCTTCCTGGCTTACTTGATTTACTAGAACAAATTGAGGTTGATTTACTGAAACAAATGACACAATCTAAAGTTGATTTTTTCTCTAAGCATTCTTCCCTTGGATTGTATTATCTTCATATAAATCATATCCACAATATCTAAATGATCTAGCTGAGTCCTCATCAACTCTGACATTTTTACTCTCAAACATCTTTCTCAATCTTCTGTTGTAGCACCGGTAGACCTTTCTTTTGGTAGAGTAGCCTAGAAATATTCCTTCATTGTTTCTTGCATCAAACTTTCCTATATCCTCATCTCTCTTGATGTAGCATTTACTTCCAAAGATCTTGAAATACTTAACAATGGGATTATAACCAAACCATAGCTCAAAAGGAGTCTTACCAGAATTACCATTGACATTTACCCAGTTCAAATTTTACACAATAGTACTTACAACTTCACTCCAATAGATGTGAGGGACATTTCCTTCTATCATCATTGTTCTAGCAGCATCCAAAACTATTATGCTCTTTCTCTTTGCAACTCCATTTTGTTGTGGGTTTTGCCAGGTAGATAACTATCTTATGATCCCATGCTCTTCACAAAAGGAATTAAACTCCTTGGAGGTGAATTCACCACCTCTGTATGTCCTTAAGCATTTTATTTTCAGAGCTTTCTCATTCTCTGCTATAGCTTTGAAACTTTTGAACTTTTCTAATGCTTCACATTTTTCTCTTAAGAAAGTTACCCATATCATCCTAGAATAATCATCAATAAGCAACATAAAGTACCTTTCACCATGAAGACTTTTAAATCTAGAGGGACTACAGAGATTAGTATGCACCAACTCCAACAAACCATTTGTATGATGTTGTTGGCTTTGGAAAGAGATTCTAGTCTATTTTTCCATCTGACATTCCTTGTAGATTGTGTTAGAAGGCTTCACTAGCTTAGGTAGATCTCTTAATGCTTGATTGGAGCTTACTTTGACAATGTTATCAAAATTCACATGACATAGCCTCCTATGAATAACTGGCTTTCATCTACTTGAGCAATTAAACAACTTTCATAGGTAGTATTTGGGTGAAAAAATATTACCTTCTATCTTTTTACCTGAAGCAATTACTTTTCTTGAACTTCCAAGTATCCTACATCTTCCATCTTTGAAGTGAAGATCATAACCCTTGTCTACCATCTATCCAACACTCAACAAGTTATGCTTCAACCCTTACACATAAACAATATCATCAGTGTTTTTCTTACCACCAAGACAAATAGATCCTCTGCCACTAGCATTGTTATCTCCAAATATTACAACCCCATTGTCATACTTTTCTAGACTTACAAATTTTCTTTTGTCACCAGTCATATGATGTGAGAATCTACTATCAATAATCCACTCATCCTTATCTTCAATTTGGGTTGCAAGAGCTTTCTCAATTTTAGCAGATTTAGCAGCCATAGGACTATTTTCAATGGTAGCAATGAAAACCCATTCATCTTCATTTTCATTATCTTTATCAAAATCATCATCAGTCAATCCTTTAGCATAGTAACATTTTTTTTGGAATCTAGATTTATTAGGATTAGATCTAGGAACTCTTTCAAGACATCTTGATGCAAAATGACCTATTTTACAGAAGGAAAAACATTTAATAGGCAACACTCCCTTATACTTACCTTGTCCTCTACCTTCTTTCTCCACAATTAGTGCTTCCAGTCCTTCTACTTCTTTTTCTTCATCTTCAAGTTGTCTTAGTTCTTCATCATATTTGGATGACTTTCTGGAAAACTCTCTCAAATCATATCTTTGCTTGTTTCTTCCATATACAGTAGCCATAAATGTAGTTTCAGTATTTAGAATAGATTCACCAAATTCACTTAACTCCAAAGTAGCAAGTTTACCAATCAATGTATCTCTTTTCATATTCGTCAATGATCTAGTCTATTCAATAGCATGAGATTTCACTTTGTAGGAGGGAGGCAATGATATGAGTATTTTAGCTACAATTTCTTCCTCTTCTAGCGTACCACCAACACATCTAATACCCATCACTAGTTCATTTACTCTTTCCATAAAAGAGGAAATATTTTCATCTTCACCCATCTTCAAGTTTTCATACTTTCCTTTCAAGCTCTATAGCTTAGCCATCTTCAAATGTGTATCTCCTTCATACAAAGTTTCTAGCTTCATCCAAATCTCATGAATTGTCTTCAGGCCTATCACATTTTTCATTTTTGAATCTATTATAGCTCTCATGAATGCTTCCATAGCCTTGACATTATTCTCAACTTCTTTAATCTCATCAACAGTGGAAGGACCATTTTGAGGAATAACATATGTATTCTTAGTAATCTTCTAGTCTAAGGATTCACCAATACACCTCAAATGAAACCTCATCCTAGCTTTCCATAGTGAGTAGTTTTTTCCATCGAATATAGGACTATCCTTCTTGTATGATGCCATCACAGATCACCTCAAGATTTTAAACTTCTTTAGAGGAACCTGCTCTGATACCAATTGTTGGAAAAACAAGGATAGACAACTGAGAGGGTGGGGGGGTGAATCAATTGTCACAAACTATTAAACTTTTTAATCTTTATGTAACATTAATCTTAGATCTGATGAATGAATAGTAAACCAAAATCAATCAACACATCAGAAACATAGAGAACACCAAAAAAACTTTATATGGAAACCTTATTAGGGGAAAAACCATGGTGGATGTTAGTCCATAATATTATACCCTATTAAAAGTATAATGAAGATAATAAGGGGAATTCACATGCATTCAGGCACACTGCCTAGAGCTCACCACTCAAATACAAAAGGGGCTCACTACCCAATAATAGAGAATAGAACTAAATCAAGAGGGTATGAACTAAGAAAATAGATTTTGAACAAGCTTGATAACATTTATAGTTAAGCTGAGAAAACCTTCTTCACACTTTGCTCAATCTTCTTCTCACTCTGCTCTGCAATCGAATGAATACATTAATTATTGCACACTTGCACTATCTCTGGCTTCTGTCACATCACCACACTAACTTTTCTCAAGAAAACACTCATATATATTTGTATCATGGAATTACATCAATCTCTTAGTTGGCTAGAAAAATAAAATACAATTACAATGTCGACCCAATTTAACAATTAAATTTTCAATGAAAATTAAACACCATTGGCTAATACAATGATGCGACCCAAAAAAATATTCATGAGTGTGCCAAACATTCAAATTTTAATCTCGAGTGATCCACAACATATTACCACCATCATGTCGGCCAAGAACATGAAAACCCAAACATGCACAAGAAAAATCTTTGACAATGAGCACACCAATCAACACAGACATACAAGAATGATGTAGAATGATCTAGAAACATCCAAAAACACAAGGAATTGATAGAGAGGCATCCACAATAACTGAACTTACCATAATTACACAAACTTCAATCAGGAACACTGATAGAGACCACATAAACACTGTCAGAACACAACACGACCAATTATTCATGCGGACCTCTAAAACTTTCAGTAGATGAACTATATACTCTAAACAAGAAACCCATTATTCCACAACAGTTGATCTATAATGTTTAGAACAAAACACCGTCATGACCTTTACTATTCCACTGGCAACTTGCAACTCTTCTTTTAATAATTTTCTCAATATCCTCGACATATACAACCTTCAATACAATAATGCTAATAGTGTTGACATCAATGACAACCACATATCAGCAACATAGCCACAACATCACATAGAAAGTGTTTAGTTCTAGCCTATTCTTGTGTTGCACATTTGAGGTGCTTACTTTTCATTAAGACTAACCTAATTGATATTTTTTAGGTTGTGGATGGTATAAATGTAAGGAAAATTGTTGGAGATGTTTTTTGATTTGTGTCACAAGTGTGAATTGTTAAAATTTAATCAAGTGTGGTGATCTGATTGGGAGCCTTAATGCCTATGACTCCATATGTAGTGCTTACAAGGTGTCTACATTTTTAGTGTGATTGAAGCTTCTAGAGGTTGTGAGCCGAATGTTGTGAATGATTCAAAGTTATAGTAGTGGATTTTCCTATTGCTCTAATATATTCAATCTCTCTCTAATAGTTTCCTCTATTATTCTTTCTTCTTGGTAGTGATCCACTCGATAGTTATACTTTCTTCTTTTTCTAGGTAGTGAGTCCTTCATAGTTAGCTTAATTATATTTGGTGTTGTTATTCATATATATGTGAGTTAATACTCACTATTTTTTTCCCTACTTAGGTTTTTCCATGTAAATTTGGTGTTCTCTTATGTTTGGATGTGTTTGAATTATTGTTTCATGGATTTATAGTATGGTAGTGTATGATAAGGGTTTAAGGGCTAACAAGGGTTTGAAATTTGATGGGGATTGAATGTTTTAACATACAAATGATTCACCACCCCTCTTAGTTGTCTTGTGCATCTAAAAATTGGTCTCAGAGATGTGGTTCCTTGGAGAAATCTTAACCACTTGAGGTAGATCTAAATGGTGCAAAAAAAGGGTATCAAAGCTCCTATGTTTGATGGAATGAATTATGCTTAAAAAGGATATACTATGCCTATCAATGGTCCAAAAGTTATGATGAGATCTAGGAATATGAGAAAAATGGAAAAACAAGGAATACTATATTGAGTGGACCTTCTAGTTCAAAACTTGGAAAGGTGATAAGTCTGAAAAACTACAAAAGATATTTGGAAAAAGTTGGAGAGTATCTATGAAGGAGATGATAAAGTCATGCAA
The DNA here is from genome assembly GCA_007258455.2 of Sequoia sempervirens. Classification (NCBI taxonomy): domain Eukaryota; kingdom Viridiplantae; phylum Streptophyta; class Pinopsida; order Cupressales; family Cupressaceae; genus Sequoia; species Sequoia sempervirens. The sequence continues at coordinate 672,784,480 of VDFB02000003.1, read as the reverse complement.
ATGAAAATGCAGAACTATAAAGACAAATTTGAGACCCTAAGAATATATGTAGATGAAGATATTAATGCCTACATGCTTAGAGTGAATGAACTTGTGAATACCATCAATGGTCTTGGTGGTAAGATGAAAGTAAGTAAAGTTGTGAAAAAGGTATTAATAACTCTTCTTAAATCTTACATTTCTAAAGTTTTTGTTATTGTTGAAGCTCAAAATTTGGATAATTATTCTAGAGATCAAATCTTTTGTGCTTTATTTTCTTATGAATTAAGAGAGTTTGTTCAAGATACTACAAAGAAATAAACTAATTTTAAAGTATATGGGCTAGAGAAGAATGATGAATCAGATCCGAGAGATCTTGGTGAGATGGAAGAAAATTTTGTAAGGAGATTGAAAAAGGGAACTAACAAATATAGAGGTAAGTTACCCTTTAATTTTTTCAATTATGGAATGATAAGTAATTATCCTTCTAAATATCCAATCAAAGTTTCAAATGAAAAACATAAGGATCATAAAGGAAAAAATTTCAAGAAGATTTATTATGTCGAAAGAGATATTGGTGTATCTGATGGTGAGCAATCAGACTATCCTAATGATAATAGTGATGAATTATTTTTCATGGATCTAAATGGTGGAACTATTTATACTAATTCTAAAATATGTATGAAGGAAATTACTCTAGTAATATGTCACAACATTAAAGGAACTATGGTGACTATTTTTCCTACAAACATGAACCATAGATTTTTGGGAATGAGGTTTATAGGCTACTCTTGCACTCACTCAATCTAATGTATGTGTGATGTGATTAAGGCTAAATGAGATGATTTAAATGCAACTAAGCAATGTAATTAACTGATTATGAATGTAAAATCTAAGAAAGATGCAATGTTTGAAAACACAATGTGATATGCAAGCATGAACTAAAACATGAATGAATACAAAAGAAAAATGAAGGTTGAATCAAAGTGCACCTGAAAAGTGAGTGTTGAATTCAGAGTGTCCTGAATGCTAACAAAAATCAATGAAGATAACCAATGGGACTCATTTGCCACTAATGGTGAATTAGTCTTGCTTCTGGCAAAAAGTCCTGAAAACTAATTTCTAACTGTCAAGATCTAGAATTTGACAAAATCTAGTTTTCCAACCTTAAGGTGGAACTCATTTGTCATTGATGGTGAATTAGTCCTCTCCCAAAATTCTATGAAATGAAGGACCAATTATGTAGCACCATATCTGCACTTGTCTTTTTGTTGGGTTGACAGAGTCAAATCTGTAGAAAACAGAGTGTAGGTTGTCTCCAATATTGAAATAGAGTTGATTTGATTTGAAACACTTTGTTGACTTGTTGACCACCTTTCAACACCTAATATCTTAACAAACTTGCATACAAAATTCTGCAAACACACATGCAAAAGGGGGAAAATGGTTAAGGGTTAGGTTATAGGGATTTTCCTTGGTCAAATCCCACTTTGGTAATCAAACCTTTAATGAAGAAATGGAATGCAATGAACAAGGAAAGATGAATAAACAACATGAATGTGTACTAAACTCACCACAACCTTGTTGAAGAAATCTTAAGATATGTCAATGGCTGCTCCAAAATACTTGATTGATGCTTGATTGAATGATGCAAAGTGCTCAAATGTTCATTGAAGGCTTAGTGAATGAGGAGATTGCTTGAATGAATTAGGAGATGTAAAATGAGGAGAAAAAAACTTATTTATAAACACTTGTGCCTTAGTAACCTGATGATACCTCATCACAGGCTGACATAAGGTAATTTTGAATAAAAACTCAAAAGAAAATTTGAAATATTTTGAATTTTGAGCCAAGAGGGACTCATTCGCCACCAATCATGAATGGGTCCCACCTTGAACTTGAAAGTGGGTACTGGGAATTAAGTCACATTTAATGTTGTTTTTTAGGTTTACATTAAAAAACACACGTAATTAAGCCTTATGAGTGCATAAAGGGGTCAAATAAAGCATAAGAAAGGTTTAAATAGTGAACTTGAGCCTAGAAAAGCATGAAATCTTGTTACAAGACTTTACAACACTTTAGAATAGGACTTGATAAGTGATGAAAAGGTGATTTTTATATGAATTGTAATGAATAGAGTCTAGAAAAGTGTAGAAATGTTTTACAACACTTCACAAAACCTTCACAAGATGTCACAATTTGAATTTTAAGGACTTAATGTGAATGTTTAAGTCACATTGCATCATTAAATAAAAGAAAAATGGACCAAGCATCTTGAGAGAAAGACCTAAAAGACCATGAAAATGTCCAAGAGCCATTTTTCTATGTTACATTTAGCCCCCGCTTTGGTGAGAGAATGAACTTGCTTCAAAATAACACTAAAGTAGCCATGCAAATCAAGAAGGATCTAAATGCACTTATGTTAGCAGGATGGAATGAAAATGATCAAGAGGGATGATCAAGCCCTAGGATGATGATCCCATGGAAAACTAAAGGTAAGAACAAAGGAACCCACATGTGGATAAAAGGGAGAATCGGATCAACCTTTGATCGTCTGTCCAACTAGTTGTGGATTAGATCTGGATTGTTTGTGAGAAAAAGAGAATGCATACTCACTCTAGGGTGATAGAACTCATGGTGGTCCACCGGATGAGAAGGCCAAAAAAGGTAAGATATATACGCTAGTTGTTATGCACTCACAAACACATAGGTGGCTATGGGGAAATTCATGCAGCTAAATGGGCTTCCCATTGAACCATATCAAAGTAATAACTTTAACAAGGTGCCACAAGGGAAAATGTCAGTTCGTTATTCATGAGACAAGCAATGCTTGGTATGCTTAGAAATCATGAACAAAGAGAAAAGTACCATAGGAATGCAAGTTTTGTTATGCAAGGTGTCAAAGATGTAAAATCTACAATGCAAAAATGTAAAAGAAAGTTTAAAGGAGTTTTGTTAAGTTCATGCAAGGTCTATCACTTAAGGAACAATGTGTCTAATGTCTCCAAGAAAGGACCAATCAAAGAATAAAATATTCACAACTTAGGGGTTGCAGTGCATTGCATCAGGAAACTAAGAGGAATGTAATATGCTAAGATAGATCATAGTTATGAAGGACAACACAACCAATGTCATCCACAAAGTAACAAATGCATCATGTGAAGTGACAAGGCTACACTAAGAACCAAGAATGCAAATGAAATTATGCCAATGTATGCCCCCCACTTTAAAAGGAATTGCTACACACTATTCTATGAGCAATTACTTTAAAGTAGCAAAGGAAAGAAAATGCAAAAAGAAAACAAGAAATGAGAGCCAACTTGGAAAGCCCCTATTCCAATTCATGTTTCTAAGTTAGGCTATGTCATGTAAACGAAAAAGAGAACAAAAGAAAAGGGAGTTTCCCCCTAGAAAGGAACACACAAAACACATAAGGGATCTATGGATTTGGGGTCAGTATGTTTGTTGCTACAATGTTTTTATGAAAGAGCTCAGAACTATCATCATTCCCCAAAGCACATAGAACTAGAAGAATGACACAAAGAGAGAAAAATCAAAAGAAAAAGAAAGTCTGTTTTGGATCAAAATGGAAGAGACATTCTAGTCTCAATGCTTTGCATAATCCCTATAAGGAAAACACAAGCAAAAATAAAATGAAAAGGAAAATGAAAAAGGAAAATATTTTGGGTCAACATGAAGGAGACATTTCGGTCTCAATGCCTTGCATCATCCCCAAAAGGAAAAACACAAGAAAAGATAAAATAGGAAAAGGGAAAAGGGACCATTTGGGTCAACATGGAAGACACATAGGGCGTCTCAATGCTTTGTCTCATCCCCAAAAGGAGAAACACAAAACAAAAGAGAAAAAGGTAGTGCACGACATATAGAAGAATAGAGGTACAAATAGAGAAAGTGCACAAAAAGAGAGAAAAAATCAAACTCACATTATGGGGGAACACGATATGCACATAAAATCATGTAAAATGGGCTATTAAAGCAAATGTAAATCAACCGTTAACAAATTTATTGGCTTCTCAATATTAAGTAGTACAAGTGGAAGGTAAGGGTCACCTTAGAATAGTGGTTTACACTTTCTAAGAGGAAGGAAAATTTGGCTTTTTTCCCATTGCTCAAATCAAATGGGTTCGGCCAAACCCTATGGTTTGACTGAACCATTTAATTGGTTCGGTCGAACCATAGGGTTCAGCTGAACCCATGGTTTGGCCGAACTAGTCAATGCCCCAATTAAAAAATAATATTGAAGTGGGTTCGGCCGAACCTGGGTTCGACCGAACCCTTTCAGTATGACTAAAACAAAAAAAAAGGTTTCATTTTCACACTTTTACTATGTTTTTTACCAGTCACTGTCTCCCTGGTGCGCGTGGCGAATAGAATCCGTGACGGTGACCCAACAAAGTTTCTCTCACCGGCGAAAGCAAATTTCGGTTCCTCTCTTCAAATTTCATCATTCCAATTCGCATATCGACCACTATTGAGCATGAGGTATTTAAAATTCAATTTTTTTAGAGTTGAAAATGCATGTATTTGTTTAATTTCGAAACCCTATATGCAATTTTTTAAAAATTTGTTGAATTCAAATTGCACTTGTTTGAAAGTTTTTAAAGCATTTTCAATATAGTATTTTGCTTCCCCGTTTTGCATAATCCAAGGGTTTGAGTAAGGAAAAATGAGTTTCCTCCCAAAGTTAGTGCAACAAAAACATTATAATGGCTCTCAACATAGTCTAAAAAATGGAGATAAATAAATTCCTAAAGACTAGAAGTGTAGGGGTCAAGGTCACAAAATAATTTTAAAACTACAAATTTAGGGTTAAACTTGTAGATGAAAATGCAAATTTCATACATGTAGGAGTGAACCATGAAAGTCATAGCTTGGTTTGTTAAGGTGTCATAATATTAAATCTTATAAAAAATCAAGAATCATATCATTGGTTATGTACATTACAATAAAATATCTCCATATAACAAATGAAGCTAAAAACCCTAACCTTCTTTGTGAATTCTATAGTGTGCTTGCTACATGAGTAATTTTTTTTATGAAAACCATGTTTAGGAATGAAAATATCCAATCCCTTATGCTTCTAAACTAAAGTTTGCAATGCTTATGGTTCTTTTGGCCTTATAGATTCTTGAATCATTTTATAATATAAAACCTACATATAACCTACTTTGGTTCTAATAATTGTAAACCCTTTAGGAATTCTAAATTGTTGCATCTTGTCTTGATTTTCTCACCATTGTTATTCCTTTTGAAATTTTTACAAATTAGGCAAAGAATCCTTGCACTTATATAGAGGATCCTTATGTATGTTCTTAAAATTATTTAAGGTTAAATGACTTAATCTAAAATAAAGGCATATATGGATCTCTTGCAATTGTAACCTCTTTACTAGTGTTCAAACATATTTGATACCTTGATGGCATGACATAGATGATGTTGCTTGATATTGCTTTATCCATGGATACCCAAGTAAAATATGAGATACATCTAAAGAAGAAAGAATATGACATAGAATAAGAACTTCCTCATCTTTTAGACCAAAAAATTAAGGCAAAATAATGTATCCTATAGTTTCAATCAACATATCATTAGTCAATTTTAAATAAACCTCAAATATGCATATGCTTGTTGATAAAATGATGATAAAACAAAAATTATTCAATGCATACATTTTATTGGTGAGTAAGATCAATAAACACACCCTTACATGGTTCATGATCCACACAAAACCAAATGACCATTATAATTATTTGGTAATATCTCACAATGTGAAAAAGGTGTCAAAAAAATTAGCATACCTAAATCGTAAATTGACTTGTCATAAAGTGGGTGGGTAGCTTAGTGGTGGAGATTTGCATCCTAACTAGTTCATGGAAATTTCAACATGGTATTAGGCTCAAGGGAGTGTGTTGGAGAAATGATACACACCTAAGCCATAAAAAGACTCATCACAATGTGAGCCATTAGCTCAATAGTAGAGCATCCTAACACCAAATGGGAGGTCCTAAGTTTGAATACTAGTTAGTCCATAGAAATTTCTATAAAAGTCAATCACTAGTACATAAGAAGAAGAATAAGTACCCTTATAATTTTTATTAATAATTATCATTCCTCACATACATAGGTGAATCAATGATTTCAAGCTTGTCAACATGTATATGTACCTCAATCTCATGACCCTCATATAAAACCATTTTATTAGATTTATTTAGTCTAAAATATTTAAATTTTCATTAGGAGGAACAATTGAAGATTGACCCCAATATTAACCCCCTCAACCTAATTTTTTTTTTATCAATCAAATCCTTAATCAATTATTCCTTAATCCCATAAAATGTTGAGTATAATTACAATTAACTCTACAATTTAATAACAAAATTCTTTCTCATTATATCTTTTGGGAATAACTTTAGATTTATCTAATGGCCTAATAGGAGGAAGTGTAATCATGCAAGCACTAAGTAAATTTTGAAGCACATTTTACAAAGGAAAATGTTGGAGGCTTTAGAGTCATAATTATATTAGAAACATTTATAATGTATAGTTTGTACAATGGCCATTTCCATTATTTTTTACTATCCTTTTGGAAATAATTTTTCTTTTCAAATTTACAAGGGTAGGATGATGTAGATGAAGCATTAGAAGATCCATAATTAAGTGTGGTAGCCTCTAACAACTTTAGTTCTTAACATTCATCTCACTTTCACATGCAAATGTTAAGAATGTATATACTTTGTAGATCCTTGTTTACAGTCAAAAAATCTAAAATAATAAACTTCAATGTAACATTCCCAATATTTGCATTGGCCAATTTCAATATTAAAAAATAGACCCAAATGGAAGATAATACTATTAAATTTCATGGGAAGAACTTAGCCAATAACTTATCATCATACAAAAATCCAAATATGTAGCACTAAAGAACCTTGAATGTGTCATGGGATCTCCTTTAACATTGTGCATCTCAAATCTAGGATCCAAAAATCCAACAAAAATGGATATGTAAAATTTTCAATAGAAATTGAATTGTGTTTGATTTTTATATGTATGTCTTTTTTTGTTTCCATTAGGTAAGGAATCAACATTACTTTTCATCTCAACAAGCCTTTAAACATTAATGTCAAGGGTAGATAGAGGCACACTAGGATTAAGGACATGAATGAAAGTGGCAAGATGAGAAATGGAAGGTGGTGTATAAATTTGTCATGACATAATAAATGAGTGTGGAGTGACAAAGACTTGCGTAGGAATATCACAGTGAGGGGAACATGGGAAGTGTAAACAAAACTAATGAGAACTAATGTGGAGACAAGAGAACTATGTGCATCATAATAAAGCATGAGATGAGATCTGGAAAAAGAGAGGATAAATTTGGGGAGATTTGGTGGAAGGAGAAATAAATTGCATAAGATAGATAGGAGTAAAACAATAAGGAGGAATACATGAAGAAGAAGCTTGGGATGGAGGGAAAATGGCACATCACTCAAAGGGATTGTTGAGCTTATCCTTTTACCTATTTAACTTTAAGTACTTTCTTTCCACATGGCTTATTAATCAACATAGTATATGAAGGAGATCAATCATTGTACTAGGATTAATATTACTAGCCAAATTTGCAAGATCCAAAGAAAGGTTGTGTGCATCAAAGCTATATCTTGATTACCATTTTCTCAACAAGGGCCTCATGGTCAAATGATTCTTCTCCATTATGATAAATTTAGTATCATGCATATTCCCAATCATACCAATTTTAGCTTGATTCACAACCATGGTGGGATTGAACTATGACTTCTTATAGTTAGGAAAAGAGGATGATTTTGGTATTAGAAGGAAATAAGGATCGAACAATGTTTAGATTTGATTAAGAAATTAGACAATGAGAAAGCACTTAAATCTAAAAACTAAATAAGATTCAAGAAAACCTTTAGACTACTTGGGTATCAAAGAATGATTTACATAATAAAAAGTTGAAAATCTACAAATAGAAATACCAAGTTACAAAAACAAGAATAATCGTTATGGTAATAGAAAGAGAAAATGCTTCCTCTTAAAAAACATAACATTAAGTACCAAAACATGATTCAAGTACCAACACATTCAAGTACCAAAACATTAAGTATGATGATTGGGATGAGAGGATCAACTTGGGGAGGATTATTATAACATCATTAGTTGGAACTTTTTAATTTCATCTCTTTGTGTTCCGTGTTGTTTTTAATATTTTTAATTAGAGTGCAGATGATGTTAATATACATTTAATGATGCATTTTGAAATTTATTTAGTAAAGGTCTCATTTTGTACATCTTTAGTAATTGTATAAAAATTTGGAATATTTTGTTAATACATCTTAAATTGGAAAACCATTCATTGAAAATTTTTGAAGCCCACAATGAATGGTTTGTGATGACCTCTTGCCTTAAAAATTTCTATTATGCTCATCAATTTCAAACCATTTTGGGGTTCTTGAATGTTTTTAAATTTTAACAAACTCATTACAAAAAGATGGATTTTGAATTTCTTTTTCTTTTTCACATTTAGGTTCTCTCTTCTTATGTAATTTGGAGACACATTGAATTTCATTGGTTCATGTGAGATATTTATAACAAGTATGCAATAAAGTCAAACTTTATTAGATTTGATTCAAGTAATACAACATTTATTTTGCTTTCCAATCTATAATTTTTTGATGTTCTCAAGGCTATATAATTGAAGTTCATTTATGTTAACAACTATTAGATTAAATATTTTTATCCCCAATTATTTTCAAATGATTTTATACTTTAATCTTTGTATTCTTATTCTTTCTTTCATCGTTTCATTTAAATTTGAACCATTTAAGGATGTTATGTTATAGATTATAGTTGTCTTCCAATTCTTTTTAAATCAAGTTAATAGTATGAAAATATTATTGATGAGTAGATGAATTAAATTACAAGTTCTATTTTAGATTTATATACTTTTTATCTAGATATATTATTTACCAAAGTCTCATTTTTTTTAGGTGTACTGTATATATATATATAACATGGAAAATGTAGATCATGTTTCACCTGTGCTAGAATCTTTGTTTGCAAATACTAGTAATGATATAAAAAAAAATTAAGAGATTCATTAGCACAGGGTGCAAACCCAAGGATATATAGTGAACCATGCATGTTAATATTGCATAGTCTAGAAAAACTAAAAGATGAACTTGAGAGGACTAGTGCATAATAGAGTGACTATTCTTTCCCACATGCGGGAAGAAGTACAGAGGACTAGTGCATATTCCCCAGAGAGTGACTGCTATTCTTTCCCACATGAAGAAGTACATTCCCTAAAACAAATACAAGATAGTGTCAGGTGTATAAGTTAGGGATACTGTGTCACTAGATGTGTTGATCATGCTATTGGCCTCATTGATCTACCCATACTTTGTAGCACATGTATATACCCAAACAATGACTAGATCTCCATTGTATTTTGTTCAGCAGTTGTATGCTGAGGTCCATTTGGGCCTCAAAGTTAACTACCTGGACATTCCACCATATGTTGGTCAGGGGCATGGTAGGATTGCTGATAGGCCCACCTATCGTTGAGCAGATAGACCACCCCCAATGTTTAGGGTATTGGTTGGTGACAGGTCTCCTGCTCTCACCCTAGCTCTAGCCCCCATAGCATATGAGGTTGTTGTTGCTTCCCAAAAGGAAGCAATTGACACTATAGGTGACATTGTGGCTGCCACCACTAGGATATCTGATGATCGTGTAGGTCAGTGTTCGATATCTAGACATTCCCGATCCACACCATTTTCAGCACAGTGGACCACCATGGATCCTTTTACAATACCGGCATCCCTACTCCTACACAGCTTGATACACTTATAGGAGATATGTCATGCATGACTCTACATTGTTTGGCTGAGGACCTGTTGGAGGCATATGCCCACATTGCATCAGACAATGGGATCGATATAGAGCATGTTAGAGATCATTTGAGAAATAGAGGTTGTTCAGTTCCAGGATCCCATCACTCTCAGCCGAGCACTAATGCGCATCAGAATCCACCTACAGTTCATACGGTAGCTGCACAGACTATGGGTTTTACTGATATGTTGATTGGTTCTGGTTCATCATCACCGGTGCCATCTCACCTTCATAGTCCTCTACATTCATCATTTCTGGCATGACATGGGATAGATCAAATGGATGCAGATATTGAT